>JAPYYT010001281.1:0-33543 GCA_030522565.1 Ceratosolen corneri
ACAGTCCGAGTAAACTCGCTCGTTAAAAGGTTATAAAATGAAACGTAAATATTCGATGTATTTTTAAAGAATATTTCAAGGGTCTTGGGACACATCCGGTAATCATAAACGTATTGAATGTACGAAAAGAATACAAACTAAGAGGTAGTACCGAGAGTCGAGAAACAACATGATTCTCGAACAATATTATAGCTTAGTTATTATATGTGTTATATTTTTAAATATATTTTAAATATTCAGACTTCGTACATCATAATTGGTAACATTTCATAACAAGTTTACTTTTTTCATAGAAACACTCATTTTCATAATATATCGATAATTAATGGGAAATAAAATTAATTAACTTTCCTTTTCGAGAATTTTTACCAGTATATCTAGTAGATTAAAATTTTGATTAATGTTTTCTTCATATTGTGTTTATGATTGTAAAGAAATTTATTTAGTAAATGTTTTCATATAATAGATAACGAAATCAAATAATTGATGAAAATGTATATTAAGTATGCAATTGGTCTAAAATTGTTGTACAAATGAAGAATATTTTTAGAATGAAAATGTTGGGATTGATTAGAATATATATACGCAATATAATAAGTAGTAAAAAAATAATGAAAATAATTTTATTAAAATATTAATATGATTATATTTTCGATTTATTAAAAAATATCTAAGTATAGTTGCAGTTAATATAAGTTTAGTGTCAAAATTTACAAAATTCGTTGTAAATTGGAATGAGTAATTATGATAATGTTGAATGAAATTCGGCTATAGGATGAAATGCTTTCCATTGATAGTGTTGGACTTTAATAGAATTTGTACAAGTATTGGCTTGATGTTTAATCTAGATGATTTTTCTAAGTATCAATAAATTTTTGTTAATGATATGTTAAAGATAAATTAAATATAAACTAATTGCAAATGGGATATTACAAGTAAACAAATTTTTAAATATATTTAAATGTGTTTATCTACGAAAGAAATACAAACGTTATTATATTAATGTTCCAAATTTAGTATTGCGATATTAAATATGTATTTTTATTAAAAGAAAAACTTATTTATTTATTTGATGTGAACGATTATAGTCTTAACGAATAAAACAATAATTAAATCTTTTATGGTATAAATGATCGACTTTCTTAATCGAAATACCAAATAATAAAATTAATTGAAGCACAAAATAATAAAATTAATCAAAACACTAAATAATAAATAGTAAAATTTTGCAACAAGATAAGGCATTAATTTTTAATTGATGAGATATAAGATTGAAATATTCTCGCTCCTGAATAAAGTTCAAGTTAAAGTTATTGAAGAATAAATTTCTTCCAGCCTAAAAATAAACTCTAATTTGTATTATTATATTAATCTCGTGATTTTTCAGAATATTCTGTATTATTAATATTTAATGCTTATAAGAGATTACTTATTTGCATAATGGATTTGTAGTTAGAGGAAGTTTTTCAATAAATACATAAAAGAAACGGAAATGGTGAGAGACGAGCTGTGCTTTTATCAGCCTGTACCGACGATAAGTTTGCGTCTACACGTCTAACAATAGGTGGATGTAACGGTGGTGAGTCAACAACCCTGATTAAAGGTGTGATCGGATAGGAAAATGCATCACTCAAGGTCCTAACGAGCTACAGTTGGTTCATTGTCCATGTGGGTCAAATGGCTAAAAATGGTCTGACTCTCTTTATGGCGGCTGCCGCATGGGGGCACAGGCGTGAACCATGTGTGTACGATTCATTGCCAATGAGATTCGATATTGCTTGGCCTTGACCTCGAAAATACCAGCCTCAAAAGCAATCATTCAACATTTGAGGAGTGATTAAGTATAGGTACGCTACCGATTGCTGTTTAGTATTCGTCGATCAATTTTTGCATTGCACTTTCTTATTTTCCACCTACTCTAAAATTATTCAAATTCCAAGTGGTCATGGTCGTGCTTCTATCATTGACTGTGCTTGCGATTACTAAAACAATGGCAAATGATTAAATTGCAATCTAGTGAAAAGAAGTTTTTTAACCTGTTAGAGATATTCCATTTGATATTATCCAATTGATATTAGAATGTAAAAAATAATATACCATTCTTAAAATTAGCCCATAAATAGTTGTTTGAGAATTAACTCAAGTGTGAGCTCTCTTCAAGTGACGTGGGGAAGAGATAGCAGTATAGAAAGAAATGAAGACGAAAATGATGCATGTGATAACGTAAAACTGTTTTTATTTAAAATGTATTGAAATATAATGCTATCTCTATCTGATATGGTAAAAATATAATGCTATCTTTATCTTGAATTGTGGTTTTTGTACTATCGCAATATTCGGGCGAAAATTGAATACCGCGATGCTTGGAGTAAATTTAGTATTTGTGTTGAGTGATTAATAATTATATGTCGTTGTCCGTACAACCACAATATTCAGGCGTAAATTAAATACCACAATGCTTGGACTCGTTGTGTTAGTTTAGGTTCAACAGGGGTTACCTGCGAATCGTTGTCTCTGATTACTGGACTGTGTTGAAGCTGGCGCAAGTTCATGTAACGGTCCATTGACGAATTGCGCTTCATCAACAGCTTCCGAGATCACACCGCTCGTGCTTGCTTGTACAGAGGATAAGTGTGGTAATAAGTTGTGGTTTAATCGTGTATAGCAAGTAGCACTAACTAGAAGGTTATTATTTTTTATTCTGGTCACTGAATTGTCACTGAACTTTGTATTGTCTTAATTGAGATATTTCAAATCGATAGATTTCTAAACGATTCAAGAAGATTTTAACCGATTTTTCGATCGATTGGCACATCTATGGCGCGATATTTAAAGTCGTCATCGCGCTTCTCGAGAGGGGGTGTCTTTCTTGTTCTTCTATGAGAGTGGGGATTTTCGGTGATTGGTTGATAGCTAATTATTCACTGTGATTGGTGCCCTTTCGATCGGTAGTATCAACGCCCTTTTAGGTGGTGAAGGCAATGAAGTAGTGGCCAGACACGTGTTAGACCGCCGGACCGTCGCTTGCGCTGTTGCACCCACGCTTCGGTGCGTGCTTTGGCTTGATGTTTTTACTTTTCAAAAGATACATCAATGCAGTATGAAATAGTACGACGTTTGGCAACTACACGTGGGTTCTTAGAAAATATTGTCCGTTAATTTTACAAGGCTCAAGTTTTACAAGTTAATTTTACGTATTGCAAGACACGTGATGGTCATATTGACCACCGTTGAACTTTCGACTGCAATGTGAAATATTGTAGGTATATTTGTAGACTCTTGAAGAACATATAGCAATCATAAACATAAGAAATTTTTAAAACAATTTTCAAGCAAAATAGTATTATGTAGTGACGAACAAAATTCTGTTGGAATCTCGAACATTCCGCCCGCCACCGCGGGCTAATACGGCAAGTTTTGAAATTGGTTTGGTCAGGGTGGTAACTGCAGTTTTGTTGTAACTACCCTGGTAAGCCCGTCTTTTCCAGGATGCAACGCGATTACGCGAGCCAGCGATCACTTACATGGCGTGAACCGCTCATTTGTCAAAAGAACTAGTGTACCCACCTCAATGTTGTGTTTATACTGCCATTTTGATATTGATTGATGCCGCTGGAGATAATACCTTGTCCAGTACCTAAAAAATTGCTGAACTCGTTGAATGAATTGCCAGCGAGAGAGCCTTGTCGTTGACAGGTCCAGCAATGAATCGCTGTGATTGGACCACCATGAAAAAATAGCCCGGTATCAGTGCCAATTCATCGTTCGGATCATCACTTAATGGTTTTAGTGGATGCGAATTTAAAATTGCCTCGATTTGTAATAGAAGAGTCGTAAAATTTTCCATTGTTAGTAACGTGTCCTTTATCGTACGCTTCAGACGATATTTTATCAATTTCACTACCGCTTTCTATTTGCCTTCCATATGCGACGCTGCAGCAGAATTGAATTGCTATTTTATGCCTTGATTTGTACATAACCTATTAATTGAATCATGTGTTGAGGAACTTTGGAGAAACATTTTCTTCAGGACTTGTAACCCGAAATTTTGTTGGAATCTCGAACAAAGTAATTTTTTATTTAAAGTGGTAAACACTTGTGTTATATTTATATATGTACATGAGTATTTAATAATCGAATATAGAAAAATTCACGTTCTAAATTAGCTATAATTATTTATAGGGTCGATTATTCTTATTTTAAATTTATATTTCAGTGAGTTTTTCAATTTAATTGAAATATCATTTGAATATATAAAGCATTCTAAAAAAATTATTAAAGGATATTAATATAAATAACAAATAAGATGAATATACAGAAATTGGCATTTAATTTTCAACTATAAAATGTAAAACGCAAACAATAATATTACACGCATTAATAACAAAAATTTCCTTAAAATTAAAATAAAACGAAGTATGTAACATTCAAAATAAAATAAATAAATCGATCGACTTACTACTCATTAAATGCGTTACGTGTACAGTCTAAAAAGTGATAATAACAATGCGAATATATACATACTAGTTTCCTGCAAAAAAACTTCTTCATACAATAAAATCGTATGAAGTTGAATTTACGGGATTTCAAAAATTAATTAATATAATAAAATGCTCTGTTTCTCTCTAAAGGACTTGTAAATAAATCAAGCGATTAATTTCAAATACCTTGTTTTTTTTAATGTAGCTTGTAATAATAGAACAGTATAATATGAATCCAAATAATAATATTAAATATTATTTTGTTATATGCATTGTGTGATCGGATAAATTACATTTGAGATTAGCTGATGACTTTTGTAATAGTATTACCTTTTTTACATTCTTTATTTTAATCGATTTTTTTTTAACACTTTTACTCTCTTTACACTTCGTCCTATTTTACGAAGTTTATAAAATTTAAATTCTTTATAATCCGGCACATGGATCTATTTTCTTTGTCGTATTTTGTTTAGTTTCATCTTTTACTCTAATGCTTTTTTGGCAGTATTAAACTGCATTTTATAAAAGATTTTTCATAACATATAAATAGGAAAAAGAATTGAAAATAATAATTCACCTCAACCTAAATATAAAAATGGTTTATGTTTTTATAAGGTTTTCGTCCAGTTTTTTTTCATAGATTCTGCTATCTTTCTAGTACCGATAGAAAGAAAGAAAAAAAAGGAATAAGAACAATTTTATTTCATTAATTTTCGGCTTTTGTCCATCTTAAAGGCATAGGCAACGGTGGCAGAAAATATACAAATAATTTTTTTTTCCTTCTTTCTTCAATGTTTTCCGGAATGCGTATAAGCTGTTCAAAAACTTTATTCGTTTTTGAGATTTTACATTTTAGGTACACACGCGAATAAAAATAACTTATAAAATTTATTTGCATTAAACTACTTCACATATATTCATTTAATCAAAAGAAGACTAACGAATTATTACCGTACTGTTTATAGCTTCGGTTTATGTATGTCTTTATTTTTGTGTATGTGCTCAAATATATCACTAATAAGCTTGTGAAAAGGTCTAAAATTTGAAATTTTATTAAATTATAGATTTTTTACAGAACTTCCATTTTTTATTAATTTTCTGTTTACAATAGATGTAATTATTTTGTCTTTTATATATTTTTAATTGCGAATAGAAAAATGATGATTTTTTATAAGTTATTTAATTAATTAAATCGCTATTTACCAATGCAAATATAGAATTTTACGTTTTCAAGTGAAAGCGAATAAACAATTTTTTACTTTTATACTTTTTAGCAATGCCAAATAAAGCCCCAATTCTAAATTTGTTTGTTCTTTTACTTTTTTTCTCTTTCATATCAAGAACAGGAAAATTTATTATGATTTTTAGGAATGCATTCGCAATTTATATGTGTATAAAGTAGTAATAACAATAACAACAACAACAACAACAATAATGATAATAATAATAATAATATTATTAAGAAGAATAACAATACTGGAAGAAAATTAGTTTTTTTATAAATATATAAATTTATGTTAAAGATTGCCGAGGATCTGGGCAATGAATAATAGGTTTTGTATATTTATTCTTAAGTAAATAGAATTTGAATATTATTTGTAAATATAATTATATATCGAAGAGTAAATTATATTATATTATAAATCAAAAGACACGTTCTTTCCGATGTAATGACAAAAATTCGTATATGCAATATAAAATTATAATATACATATTATTCTGTGTTTATTTTAATTAAGAATTATTAATATTTTATTAATCTTTACATATTAGTTTTACAAAAATTGATAATTTAAAAAAAACTGAAGTTTATAGAATATATAAAGTATAATAGATAATTCAACATATTTTTCAACATATCTCAATTATATTATAAATATACATAAATTTTTTCGATTAATAAAAATTTAATACCAATATAAAATAATAAATTAAATATATACACTTCTAAATGTGTATAAATTTCTTTGAATATATTTGAAATTAGTACATGCTCTACATAAGAACCTGTAAATTTCTATTTAATAATTGGTTTAAATCCTTAATACAAATAATAAAAATACTCCGAAATATTAACTTTTTATAAATGTTATTTCAGTTTACATTTAAAATTAGATTTTTGTGTTACAAAATAATATACGAACTTTCGTCTCGAATTATTTCGGAATAATGAACATGATAGTGACGTCATGTATCTTATACAATGATGTTATTTAAAATTATTTCTGTCACTTCAATACATAATCATTTATTTTTTTTGTAGCGAGATAGTCTATTCTTAATTAATCTGTATTTTCATTTAGGACCACGCACATCGGGATGAAAAATGTAATAATGAATGCACTCTTTTGTTATCATTCCTTTTTTTGGTTCACCCGGTTGAAGAATTAAACAAAAGTTTAATACAGATTGGACGCGTCTAAACATTTTGAGCAAGCTGGCATTATTTCACTTGATTTCATTTGTTATATTATAAGATTTTATAAATTAAGATGTCTTATACAATTTAAACGTACATTTAAATCATTTAAGTCATTGTCAAACTGTTGCATATTTATAGATTAATACAATAAACTGACGATTAATTAAAATAAGAAAAATAGAAAATCATAATGCTCAAATAAATATAGAATTAAATCTTAAATATAAATTTAAACATAAATTAATAAATATATGTTTATTTTTGTCGTAATTTAAAAACCTGCTAGAATTAAATAATAAACATGCAAATATTGTAAAATCTTTCATACAATTTTAGGAGTCACTAACTTTAATGCATATTAATATAATTTCTATCTGAATATTTTGTACAAATTTATGTTCACAGATTTATTTTATATTTATGAAAAGTCCACTGGAAAACAATTTTCAGTTAAGCTTAAACTATTATTTACAAGCATGAATTATATGAAGATGAAATCATTAGTCGCAATATTTAGACGTGTCATTTCTAATAATTATAGAAATGCTTATCGAATTTCTATTTCCTTTTCATTCTTTTTCATATTTTCATTCCAATAAGCTAATAAATTTTTTTCAAGTATTGTAAGATTTTTAATGACATTCATTTGCATTAGGAGTTCATCAATGCTATGTCATTTGACATATTATTTACACAGTTTTACTATCCATTCTAAGACTCTGTTTTTAAATTTTATACTTTTGTTTTTTCTTGTATTTAAAAATGGCACAGGAGCATAATATAAGTATTCAATATGAGGCTTTTTTAATAAGAACAACCATTGGTTTAATAAAATTGCATAAACAAATTTGGAATTAAGATAATATTCATTCGAAAATGCGCTTTAATTTATATAGTAACTATATGTAATATTGCCAATACCTTCAAAATTTAACACCATGAATGAAGTGAATGACAATAACTATAATAATATTTCCAATATTATAATAACGTGCTGTAAGATACATAGAGATATTTTGCTATAAAAATTAAATATTATTACTTCATTATGTTGAGTTATGCACTAGCTATAGATTTTATTTTTTTAGATATATTTATGAATGTACATATATATATATATATATATGCGTGTTGTGTTGTAATAATTTTCTTCTAAATTCTTTTTTCGTTACATAGCAACGGTTGCAAATTAAATTTGGATTTAATACTATACATATTTACTTGCTAGATCTTGATTCAATTTTTACAATTTTTTTATCGAAATCATCATATTCATTTATATATCTACTACATGAGAATATATTAAATGTTTTTTATTAATAATTATTTATTTTTATTAATGAAACAATTAATAAATCATATTTATCTTAATATATTAAGTATATTAATTATCTTAATATATTATTATATAATAATATATTATCTTAATATAATTAAGTATATTATTAAAATATAATTTTAGCGGTTAATGTATCAATATTTAAATTAATTACACTCATGAGAATTTTATATTTCAAAAATATTAAACAATTACTTTGTTACAATAGTATAATGTTTTAAAATTAATAATTCGGAAAATTTTAATATTTATTTTTGAGAAAAAATAATAATACTGTATCAGAATTAAAAGAATATCTATTTTTATTTAGTCGCCCATCTTAAATATAAGCGTATTTTAAATTTTTCTTACAGTTAACATAGTAATTCGGCACAATTTTCAAATAACATTAAATTTACTTAAATTAATTCTTAATATTGTCATGAACATATTTTCATCTTCTACATTGTAGATAATATATAAAGATGATGTTTTTTAAACATATAATATAGTAATCTTATTATGAAACAAAAAACAAGAACTATTAAAATTGATGCCATATTTTTCTCAATTCATTTATTATTTTTCCCTAAAAAATTTAATTAATTTTTTTAAAATTAATTATTTTATTTTATTTATTAATTAGTTTTCTTTGAAATATTTTATACGTAAAAATTTAATCATTACTTAGCCATTCGATTTGATCATTCATAATGAAATCCCAGTGGTTTTGGATTTTAAACAAATAAAGAACATTTTGTTTGCTTTTAGTAACCCTGCAGAAAAAATTTCAATTTTATTATTTCTTAAACCCTAAGTATAACGACGACTAAACAACCTCGACATTCACGTACTTTATATTTCTTTACTTATAACGTAATTTTTTCACCTTATGCCTTTCCCTTATTTATTTATTGTTACTAAATTGGACGTACTAAAAAATATCCTTCTAAGTATCTTACGTTACGTGAAAGTATAAGAAGAATATCAGATACCAACAATACCTAAGGTAGTACGATATTTTTTTTACGAACCGTCTCATCGTCCCTGCGCTTTATTAAACGTATTCTATTCATCAATTTATTTCTTTTTTTATGTTTGTATGTTTCATGTAATTCTTATAGCCTCACGTTTTACAGTGTTATTATAAAAAATTGACCTAGTGCAATAAACGATTCTTCATTTTTCTCTGTATTTGTTCCGTATTTGTTTTTATTATAATTACACTCATTGTTTGTGAGGAAAATGACTTAGGAAGTACGAATGTGTAAGTCGGTGGCGTGACTCGTCATAACTGTATCGGAAGCGTAAAATGTCTTCTTAATATTATCAATAACTTTATTTTTCCTATTTCTCTCATTTGATTTCCTATTCATTAACTCTGATTTTAACTGCATGAAATATATGCAGTATTTCGCAAAAAGAGTAAATTACATCGAGGATCTCGCACTTATGCTTTATTATTTACTCCGACTTTAACGTCGACATGCTACAAAAATGCACTACGAAGCTTGTCGAATCTTTAAGTATACTTCTTTTTTTTTATTTTTATATATGTATTTTTGATACTGGAAGCTACTTGTTTACCACAATGGGTATGATTTTTATATACTATATTACTTTTTTGTTTTATAACTTCACAAATATTCGCATACGTACACAATACACACACGCACGCACACACATATACATATTCTCTCTTTCTCTGCCTTTATTATCTTATTATTTCACAGACAATTGCAGGAGTTATTTAATACTTTTTATTTTATTATTCCGTAAAAAGCTCAAAAAATGGTAATCCAATTCCATATTTATACTTTGCTATATGTATTTTTATGTTTACGGTATTTTATTAAATCCATATCTTTTTTTACCTATTCATGAGGTTTAATGCAGATTTAAAATTCTGTTATTCTTCTCTTAATGTCTTTTTTTTTCCTTGGATTTTGTTATTGTTACTGTTTATGCTGTTGTTGTGGCTGCTCGCTATTATTGCAATTACAGTTATTGAAAAGTATTTTGAAGCGAGACTTGAGATTGTATTTGCTTCAAACAGCAACGCCTTAAGTCGCTAGGATGAATGTGAATACGATCGTTGGTACAAGCCAATCGTGAAGGTTGCATAAACAATGACGAGGCATTGAGGCGTTGATGAGGATACTCACCATTAGTATTAAATTACTCTTACTATTACTACTATTATAATTATTATGTTTTTGATGGTCGTTGGTGATGTCGTTTGGCATTCGTTTCCTATTTTTATTCTTATTTTTGTTATTGTTAGTTATCCATTCGAAGTTGTTGCTAGTTATTTTATGTGGCGCCTCGTTCGGTCTCGCGCTACTGTTGATTCGTCAAACAATCATGCGACACATGCGCAATACGAAAGACAGAAGGGAGAACCACGCGGTTCGAGCCCAGGTATTGTGGGACAAGAGGAGCCGTATTAGGATCAGCATTGTACCCATCTGAACCGCCTTGTGCAGCCAGTACAATCTGAAACAGACATCATGAGTCGTATACACCCTTAGTGATTGTCATTAGGTTTATCGTTTTCATGCAATTACCTACTTGCATAATCATGTAAAAAATTTATCATTTATGCACATTATTACATATTAATACATATTTTGAGGGTATGTCTAAGTTTAATAAACATGTGCAATATATAATTTCCATTATAATTTTACATGTAGCAACATAGACTATTAAATTAAAAATCATTTTCAATTTTAATACTTCTATTTTCTGATGTGATTTTCTCTTTTGAGAAGAATATGGATAAATATAAATAAATAATAGCATATACTGCAAAGCCTTTGAAGATTTATTATATATGTTCAAACTATCATAAAGACCAAGATTAGATGAATTTTATATCAAATTAATGTCCCCATTAAGAATATAAATTAAATAATTTGTTAATAATTTGTTAATAATCGATTATATAATTTGTTGAGGTTATTGCTTAAAAATCTGAATCTTCGTAATAATTTTTATAATATTTTAGCATTAATGAATATTATTGCATAATTAAAAAAGAATGTGTTTAAAATAGTTACCGAGTTTAAGCTCATGATTTCGTAAATTATCTATCTTACCTCGTAATATGAGTACGAGCAGTTGGCAGTGTTTCAGGACTCTCCTTGAGTATGAATTGTCTTATTCCGAGAATGTAATTTTCAAGATAAGAAGGCCAATGGATTTGTCGTACATCGAACATAAAGGTCTTTCGATCTTCCGCGCTGAGCTCTTGTCCTAGTCGCTTGACGTTCTCGTCCTTGAAGCTCCACTGCTGTGTGCTAAAGTACTCGAGGCACTTGGCAGCTTTATCGAGCTTCGCCTGGACGCGCACCATTATCGGTTTCCGACCGCGCAGATTCGCAAGCAAATCAAGTGTGTATGCAGGTACAAGGTGCTGAAAGGCAACACAGATACGATTGAGATAGGGTGAGTTCCGGCAGCGTCCACCTGGATACCAGATCGCTCCGTTCGTTGGATGCATCCGACTATACTTAAACGATAGGTCCACGAAGTGCTTCCAGGTGATTGGATTCTGCTGTCCGGTACTACAGTTGTACACGGTGATGGAGTCCGTGCGATGAATCGCTGTTCGCCACGCTGCCACAATCATCAAATTAATAACGATATCCACAGGCACAAGGTCAGCAACTTTGTTTTCATGACACAACATTGTCCTATAGGACAACGAAACAATATTTAGTTTTAACATTGTTATTTTTAAGGAAGTAAATTGTTTTTAAATTTTGTGTTAAGAAAAAAAATTGCATGCTATTTTGATATACGGCTTTAGGATGACAGAAAGAATAGAATACAAATTAGGTATTGTTTAAGAAAAAAGCGGTTATGTCAATGGAAACGCTTACTTTTTATTCAACTGGAATTGTCGAAAACTAGATATTTTATTTAATTAAAGTAGCTACATAAGAAAGCTTGTATTTAAACCAGTTAAACAACAATTAAAAATCTAATTTTAATATTATTAAAATTTAATTATTGCTTAACCTTATATAATATTATTTTTCAGTGTTTTAGGCTTGGTGTATTCTTAAATATTTTTCTATGTAACTGATATTTCTTAAAAACATTTTCATATCTTTTAAATATATGTATCTATCTATTCACCATACATGCATACATCAATGCACATACACAAGCACATACGCATATAATAATAATAATGATTTGCTTAGACAATTTAGTAGATGTTCAACATATATTTTAACTAGGAATTCTTTACAACAAAAAAGAAAAAGAAGTATGTATTAAAAAGTAACGGAAACGTATAACTAGAGAAAGAAGCAAGGAATGTGCAATAAATGAGAAATGACTAGTCCTGACCTAAAAAAGCCTTTACCAGCCGCAGCAATTATACCGGTGGGCCCGTTCCAATTGTCGACCCATCCAGCCACTGGCTCGCGAAACGATGATAACACGATTGACGGCCTAACGATAGCGACGGGCAGACTGCCGCTGTCAGTTTGAAGCATACTCTCAGCTAGAGCCTTTGTAAATGTATAGGTGTTGGGCCTGTTGGCTATAAGTTTTGGTGTCAGTTCTTCCACGAGATCGTCGTCCATCCAAGAAGTGCATGCTATTATCTGCTCCGGGCAGTGGGGCGCTGGATAGATTAACTCATCGACGTCTGTGCGGTCACAGTTGCAGTATGCCGTCGATACGTGGATAAGCGCCTACAGGATTATTGAACGTGTGTTAAAACGAGCTATTTTTTCATTTTAGTATGTATAGGCATTACAATATTTACAATGAATGCAGCTTGAAAAGTCTAATACTGTAGTTTACTAGTACTATTTACTGTTTACTGTTTACTCTAGTAGCTGCATTACTCGGATATTAATAGATCATGAAGAAATCTAATCAATATCATGAAATTAATATAATAGGATTCATTATCTTTTAAAACTCGGTGTTGAAAAAATTGAAGGCTTGAAGTATGCACACAAATAAATAGTACTAGATTTTTTTTAGATACTATGCAAATATCGTGAATTTTAAATTTTTTAGGAAATTCAATTGGCGCTGGAATTTTAAAGAATATTTGAATAAAATATTAATTAATGGACCCTTATCATCGTTATAAACAATAGATATCAATAAAATTATGGTAGAATAATGAATTAAATTTATTTTTTGTAATAAATTAAAATTTCAAATGAACTTTTAATAAAATTATATAAAAGTCGGTATGATTTCATAATCAATTAATCTAAGTTATACTAAATTTATTAATCAAAATGACAATAGGAACAAAGTTATTGTTGGTATATCTAGTTAAAAATTTGGGCTTTGTTGCTTTATCATGATAAATTAAACGATAATTTAAAGAATTTTTATAATCAAAATTTTATTTTTATCAAAAATTAATTAAATCCTTAAATAATAACTTTACTTATTGTTATTTGTTATTGTTATTAATATTTATTTAATATTATTTATTATTTCATTATTTTAACCAAACGTACATTAAAATGATGCAATTCTATAAAAAATTTATAACAGTGAATTCTTTTATTTAATGTGTGATTCATTAATAATTTGGAGTATTGCTAATATTTTTAATAATATTTTCATTGAATATATAATTAATTGATTTAGATACAATGTTCAATGAAAGAAAAACTTACAGAAAAATTAGATAAAAAATATTTTCTCAAACGTTTTAAAATGATTCATATACTTATTGTGTATAGTTTATCTAAATATCCATACGCTGCGGTAATTCAGAGTAATTCTTAAGTATTGTTAAATAATTTTTAATTATCTAAAATTATATTTCTTCGTTATCTTTATACATCATCTAGAATACAAAATATATCAAAGCAAAAATTTAAAGTAAATGATCGTTTTTGATTTTATTTTTTTCGAATTAACTTAATTAACAAATATTTCTCTATAATAAGAACAAAATTGTATATTTTTATAATTTTTATAATTTTTATATTTTATAAGCTATTTATATAACAAATTTAATTAAAATGTATCAGATTATATAGTTTTCTTCACATAGTACTAACATAATACATGATATTATATTTTTAAATTTGAATAATGTACATTTGTTCGAGATTCCGTTAGACTCTCAATCGTCACTCTATACTATCTCTTCCTTTGAACATTCTTCTTTAGAATATCTCATATGTTTATGATTGCTAGATGTGTCATAAAAGCCTACGAATATAGTTAGATAATTCATCTAGTACCCTTTCTGACCTCCTATGACTCTATTTACTTGGAATGCACCTCGAAAATACGACGATGGCCAATATGATCATCACGTGTCTTGCTATACGAACCTAGTAAAATCAACGAAAAAACCTTCTAGGAACTCAAGAGCATTTGCCACAATTTTTTCAAAGCATACCGACACATATTTTGAAAAGTGACGAAAACGGCACGGCGCTTCGGAGCGTAGCAACCACTTCGTCATCATCACCGCTTCAAAAGTACTGGTCGAAGACGCCAATGACAGCTGAATAATTAGCTATCATCCAATTTCCGAAACTCCCCAATCTCGTACAGGTATAAGAAAGACACGCCCTTGCAATAAACGGGTTGAAGACATTAAAGACATCAGGAATGTTTCAAAGCTCTCTCAGTTAGATAATACAAAGTTTTGTAAAGTAAAGAGTTTTTCAAGATTCAGTGGCTGGAATAAAAATAAGAAGCTTCAAATTGACGCTGATAAAGAAGAATAGAAGCCTGTTGAATTGTGCTACTCGCTAGACCACGACATGTGCGTCAAAGATAACTGCGAGCAAGCACGTGAGATATGACCATGGAGGCTGCTGCTGATACTCAATTCATCAATTGAGCGTTGCTTGAATTTTCACCAGCTTCGACGGCAAATTCAATAAACAGAGAGAACGACTCATAGGTGATCCCCGTTGAATCACACAACTAACACAATGATTCCAAGTCCGGCGATATTCAATTTATGCCTGAATATTGTGATAGTGCGGAATCTAAAATTCTAGATAAAGACGGCATTATTTTTACCGTATATTCAATAAAGACAGTTTTAAAGTTTACATACGACTTCAATGACTTAATTTCTTTCTACCCAGCTATCTCTCCTCTTCCACTATCTGCCTCTCCCCCACACCACCTTGGGAAGAACTCACACTCTGGTTAATTCCCGAACAACGCTTTCCATTAAGGTAACTGAATTTATGGAAAAGTTTATTTAATATATAAATATATTAACAATATATAATATAAATAATACTAAAATCATATTAATCTTTTGCTAATGTAAATATTTTTATTGAAATTTTATAAATACATAAATGTTTAAAATTTTTAAAAGTATAAATGTATAAAAGTAATGGGACATAATTTATATGTATCTATTTTTATTATAATGTTGATTCAAATGAAAACATTTCAATTATTCATATTTACCGAATTTCTCTATTTCTTGAAGCAGCAGTTTATAGATAAAAAATAAAGAAATTTACATTCATAAATTTTTTTAAAATATGATTTTTAAATAAAAAATTTTTCAAAATTTAATCTTTTAGAAAATTTGTATTTATACCTACATATAAAAATATATATTCATTAAATTCTTAATAGTGTTATCATTTATTATATTAAATGTAATAATTTAAATGTATATAATAATTAAATAAGAAAGGTAATTTATCATTTCACTGTTAGAATACTTCTATTGAAAAGAAAATAATGTATCAAACAAACGATAGAATTATTCTGAAATTACGATAATTTAAAAGAAATAATTTAGACATTAACCGAGTCTAGGATATAATTATTTTGTAGGGTGCCGAATGATGAAATTTAACACAAATAAACTTAAGCCTAACATAATTTAAACAAAAATCATTGATGAATGTAAATTAAAATATTTAAAGTATTTATTTAAAGTAATTATTCTAATAGCATTTTTATTAAATAGTATAAATTTTATGTGGCCTTTTTATCTATATTGCAATTAAATGTTATTGAAAAAGGTTCCAATAGTTATATAGTACGGTAAAAATAAAATAAAAATGTAAGTATGTGCCTCGTGTATATTTTATTATGAGCATTAATAAATGTTATATTTTCACCTCAAGATTATGCATACGATGGCAGAGCTGGACGAGACGTTTCGTGCCGAGCATATTAATGGTGACGGAAAGTTTAAGAGCTTCGTCGAACTTGACAGTGGCCGCTGAGTGAAATACCACAGAAACACAGCGGATGAGAAGTTCCTGGTCGGTCTCAGAAATTCCCAACTCGGATTCTGTGACATCGCCAGCTACCGGTACGATTTTTAATAATTTACCGGGGCAGCTCTGACGCAGCTTCTCGAATAACTGCAATTTCGAATGCTTAGTTATTCTGTGTTTAATATAGCTTATTTAAGTGAAAGGTTGCACTTTGCTGAGTACTCTATTGCGAAGGTGGCGATGGGCCAAAAAAAGATGCGAAATTGATGTAAAATAGAATGCACAACTGTGATTTATTTATAATGGTCTCCCATATTAACTGTATAATAAATATAACAATAAGTAGCAATTTTTATTGGAAAATAAATTTTAGACCCGATACAAATTAAACCTTCTATTTAGAAACATTTAGTTCTTTTGTACTTAATTTTATTCCAATAATATTTTTCAATGCACATTAAACATTTATATGATAACCTATAAATGACTAATTATCAATGTTTAGGGTGTTCAATGTATCAATGCTATCAAAGCTTTAATGTGCATATCATCGATGTACAAGGTTATGTGACGAGGGTTAATATTTTACAGATTTTTTAAATAAAATGATTTTATTATAGTTTTCCAATATTTTTGGACTTTAAAATATTTCTTACAAAATCTAGACTCTACTATTTATATTCATAATTGGATAAATGAAGTACTAATTATCAAATATTTATAATTTAATACAGACATAATTGTCTAAACTTTTTTTTAACTTTAAAAAAATATTACTATTAATTATTAGTAATCTTATTCGAGTTTAACAATATTATTATAAATTAATATGCTTGTAAAGTGAAATATTACATATTATTCGTATAAAATTGGATCTATTTTTACCAAACATTTTATTTATTTAAATTTTTAACAATCGTTCAAAAGAACGTAATTTTTTTTGTAAAACGTTTTATATTTTAACTTATAATATATTAAATATTTTAGACTACTTTTCTTATTATTTTAGATCTGGTTCAATGTTACCAATCCATTCGAAAATACCAATGTTAGTATTTTCGGGTATAATCGAATACAAGATCAAAATAAGCTTTAAAATACTCTATATGTATGTTTTTATTTATTCTAAGTAATTCTTTTAAAATTTAAGAAATGTGTACTTGGATATTATTATTATTACTATCATTTTCATTATCATTATCATCATTGATGAATATTGATAATATTAAGAATAAATATTGAGAATCATATTTATAGGTATTTCTAAAATGATAGTTTAATGTTTTATAAATTAATTCGATGGTATATAAGTGAGAACACCATTACTGATTATATTTTTATACCCTTTTAAACTTATAAGTTTTCTGATCTACATTGAGTGATTTTTTACGATAAAACGTTCGGTTGACTTTTATGGATTCTCAGATGTTAGTAATCTCGTTGCTAGTGTTATCTAATATGAAGAATCTGGACATGACTTAAGAATCTTATTATAATAAATATAATACAGGGTGAACGTACCGGTGCATCAAGGAGTTCTCGTAGCCTTTGCTGCACGTTCTGGCCTCTCTTGGGTCTCATGAGGAGGTAAATATTTTTTATACCGGGACAGGACCTTAGGAGCTTTTCTACCAGGACTTTACCCATGAAGCCAGTACCACCAGTGATAAAGATCGAGCGATGCCGATAGAAGTCCTTAACGGAAGTATAGCCAATCCCAGGAATGGTAGCCATCTTTTATGTTTAATAATGATAATCTTTGTCGTGCTGAGTGAGTGATACGTGTCGATGGTTCAACAAATAGACGAGAAGAAAAGTTCGGCAGATTCGGGGGTGGATAATCAGCGATGAGAAGTCGCCGAAGGAAAGCTCGTTTCTTCAAGAATCTTCTTCGGGACAGCCTCTTCTTTGTTTGTCTTTCTAGGTGTGTTGATACGTCGTTGCCAAGTCGTAGTGGCTACGTTCATTTCGCACTTATAATGATATCACGCCTGAAAGTATACACATATTGTTTTTATACATCATCTCTCTGTATTTATTGAAGTTATTCCACAATAAAATTAATTCGATCGATTAATTTTGCGATTAATAGCATTATATTAATTGTGTATTATGGCGCTACGTTTATTAAGGGTAATTTGCACGTTGAATTAATTTTGACTTTGATGATTTGTTTTTAATGGAAACATCTAAATGTATAATATGATAAGTATAATAGTTTCTTTTACATGAATACGTGATTAATATAAATTGTAAATATTTTATTCTTTAATTTAATTCTACTTACAATCATTTAATTCTTCACTAAAATCACCTCTTATTTCAATATTATTGATTTGATATTATGCATCATAGAAAATCAGCTTTTTTTTCTTTTTGTTGACCAACAAGTTTGTTTATGTATGAATATATTTAATTTGAATGAATCCATTATTTTTATAAAATAGCTGTAACAATGTGTATAATCATTATTTTAGATTTATTTATCTTATAGTTAATGCTCTTCTGTTTTGTGCGGTAAAATAATCATATCAATAACTAATTATCATTAAGAATTATTGTATTGTGACTAATTACCAAATTTACAATATTATAATTGTATTTATATTGTATTTATATTATTTGTGATTGATTTCCATCTGATATAGCTATACTACTTTTTTAATAAGAAAGTTTTATATTTCACACTTTTTACATAAAATAGTATTTTGTGCAGCAGTTATTTGGATTTTCATAATTTCATCAAATTTCATTAATTATCAAATACAAAGATTATTTCATTTATCTTTACGGATCAGAAAATATTTGCATATTAAACTGAGTAATAATGATACCAATATTAAGAATCTTTATGTAATTAAAAAAAGAAAAAATAAATTACAAATAAAATGTCATTTTTTATGAAAAACGCTTGCAAAAAAAATTAATGGATAGATATTATACTGCTTCGATACATTTATAAATAATTATCTTTATAGGCAAAATTTAAGATTTATGGAAATGTCTGAATTAAATCAAGTAATTTTAATTTTAATTTAAGATTAATCTAGCCTAACAATAACTTCAGAGAAATAAAACTATTAAATTGGAAATTTGCTGAATGCTTAAAGAACATTGCTTAACTTTTCATTAAAATCCCGATATTTCGACACATTAAAAAGTTTAAAAAATAGAATTCATCGTTTTTTTATAAATGCTACATGACGCACGCATCGATAAATCTAGAAATCGAAGGATCTGAAGTTAAACTTCAAAATGATCTATCAGGCCCGTGGTAGACATTGACATGAAAAAGGTGTAGTCGCTGTGGCAATGGTGCATAGATGAAGATTGAGCTTATCGGCCCTTAAGGCCACAAATGATCTTATCGTTTCGTAGCTTGTTGATTCGCTGATGAAAAAACAACAGAGTATCGAGATACTCCATTATCATTGCTGAATTGAGAGGATTCGAGAATGTATTGTAAAAGGATGCAGACACTTTTAAGAACGAGTAATCAATGTAGCAACGTAACAAAGTGTGGATAAGCTTAAAAGAGTATTGCAAAGGTTAAATTTCCTACTGAAATAATTTGCTGTGATGAAAGAGTAAATACTCTTAATAAAATACTCTTAATAAATACTCTTATAAAAGAGTAAAGAGTAAATAAAAGAGTACAGAGTAAATAAAAGAGTACAGAGTAAATAAAAGAGAAACGATAATGTATATGTTCGAGAACCGAATAGAAACTCGGAAGTCATTACATAATATTGTTTCTTTTGACATTTGTTTAGAATACTTTCTATATCTATGATTGCCAGATGTCCCCGAAGAGCCAACTAATTGTCCGATAATATATGAAATATATTTTCGCGTTGAAACTGATTTGAAACGGTCAAGTTTTCCCAGTATTGCACTCAAATGGTCAATATGACCATCGCGTGCATTGCAAGGCGCGTGTTGTAAAATTAACAGAGAAAACCTTCCAAGAACCCGCGCGCAGTTGCCAAACATCGTACAAATTGCTTTCACACCAAATCGATGCATATTTTGAAAAGTGTAAACATCAAATGAAGTGACAGGCTGTGGATATAAGATTTCACGCGTCGATCCAGCGGTCCGACGAGTGGCCGGCCGTCGCTTTGACGCCTCCACCGCCTAAAAGGGCGTCGATACTATCGGTCAAAGGGTACCAATGATAACTGAATAATTAGCTCTTAATCAATCACCGAAATTTCCCACTCTCATAGATGAGCAAGAAAAGTCCGCCTCGGGAAGAGCGGGATGAAGAGTTTAAACATCGCGTCTTCGTCGCGTTTCACCAGCTCTGCATTAGTCTGCAGGTTTTAGTACCGATCTGTCAATCTGTAATCTCTCAATATAAAGTTATGTATAGTGATAAGTTTCTCAACGACCAGTGTAGGCATTTTGATAAGCTTCAAGTAGCACACTAAGTGGGAAGCAAAGGCTCTGGATTGTGCTACTCGCACAACCCGATCGCAACCACAAGCACTGGCAGTGTATTAATAAAAGCCGCTACTATCGTTCAATATAATTTAAGTATAAAGTAAAATAAATTTTTAAATTTATAAAATAAGAAAATAATTAGAACCTTTATATTATATCAGTAAACCTATATATGTTAAAACGTTATGCACTGGAAATATATATTATTATATCATATATATCCATAATTAATGAGTATTTTTTGAAAAATCATTAAAATAAGTATTTGTATAAGTGACATAAGAAAGGATAAGATCCTCAATTAATAAATTGTATAAATATAGAAGTAGCAAAAGCTATGTAATAATCTTCTGAAATCATCTTATAATAAAGATTGCATATCAATATAAGGAACGGAAAGGTATTAGGAATCGCCATTATATATAACGGATTTATTGAGTGCTTTTTAATTTTAGACATATTAAATAAATAAACTGTAGAAATTGTTATATTATTGCATGATAATAAAATTGCTAATTTTTTCCATTCATCATAGAACTATAAGGTATCGATTTTGGAATATTTTAGTTAGTTTACTTAGATATTAAGGTTAAGAATTGAAGATAAAAATAATGATAAGATTTTATTTTATTTTGTAGATACATTTACTTGAAATGTTTTTGACATTTTGTTATTATAATTTAAAATTTTATCATTTTGAAAACATGTTATTGTTTTTGAAAAAATAAAATCATTTCAATGTATTTCAACATTTTTCTGTAACAATACTGAACATATAAAAAATTCGTTAATGAAATTAGTATTTTTTAAGGAGAACTCAAAGTAATTTGTTAAATAGTCATAATATATTAATTAAACAAGAGCAAGGGAGTCTAATAAAAATAAAAAATTAAAGATGCGAAATAAGTGTCAAACAATAACGCACGAAAACTTTGATTTGAAAACGACTGTACAAAAAATTCATTTAAAATAGACTAACAGTGATAAAAGCTAGTAACAAAAGAAAGTCGTGCAATATATAATTGCAAGTTATTTGAGTTCACGTGGCTTTGGGAGTTTTGTAACATGAGAGGAAGAAAGTTATGGAGTTTGGCAGTTTAAACCTAACCTAAAAAGCGTCGAGTGTTGGGTCACCACTGGCCACTGCGAATTCACGCAAACGAGGACTACATGGGACTTTTCAAAGAGGCCTGTTTTCGATTGCGTACACGTTGATAGACTTAAAAAAATCTTAGCCCTGAATCTACGGCTCTCTCACTCTCATTTTTCCCTGTTGGTTATTTTTTTCTCGGTTAGAAAGATATGACCCAGTTATCTACGAAAGTTGTGATGCGCACGCGCTACTACTGATCTCGTCAATGAAAACGCCTCATGCATTTATATTCTGTATTCTCAAACTCCTCGGGATTTTGCTCATGGAGTCACTTTTATTGGCTCCAATGCTCCCTCTTTTAATTTCATTCGTTTTTCTTGATTAATTTATCCAATTAATATTTATTAATTGGATAATATGGAATTAATATTTATTAATTGGATAAATTAATCAAGAAAAACGAATGAAATTAAAAGAGGGAGTATTGGAGCCAATAAAAGTGACTCCATAATAATAATTATTATTTAGAATTCTATTTATAATAAAAATTACGATTTATTTTAATGTGCAAATAAAATAAAGATTGCTCTAGTTTTACTGCAGTGAATGTTCCAATTATGTTAAAGTATTTGTCCTCTTAATATTTTCGTTTAATGATTTTAGATTATGCACGAATAAAATGTTTGATAAATTAAATAAATCTCTCCTACATTTTAAAATAATATACAAGAAAATATTCAATAATTTCGAATGTTAGTATATTATTCCAAGACAATTTTAAGTTACTTATACAATTTTTGTATTGATTAATCAGTAACCTTGCATTTCTCATATTTTATTAATTAAAATAAAATTTTAATATAAAATATAAATAAGAGTTACCAAGTAAAATTACGTGCTAAATTTAAAATTATTGATTTTCTTAGCTTGTATCAATAAAATTTAACTATATCATAAACTAGATTAACATTTTTTAAATAAAATAATATCTACATATAGTGTTTCACGCGTTAAAAAATATAAAATATTGCTTCTGTTTCTTATTTCACTTTAAAATAAATTTATATAAGTAACATTAGTAATTATTAATATTAATATTCTATTTAAAACAATAAAATTTTCAGTTGCAGTATTGTCATTAAACTATTACAATTAAAAACCTGGTTTAAAACTCTAAAGAGGAAATTTTAATATATATATACAAAAAATATATGCTTATAGGATTTTTCTTCTATTTTATAAAATTATATTATTATTTCAGGTATTTAAATAAATTTTACAAAATATCGGTTTGTATAAAATTAAGTTTTATAATAAATTAATAAGAATTAATTTTATTGTATACATATTTCACTGTAAATTTAAATCTTTTTACTAAGAGGAAAAGTTTTACTGATTTTCAAAATATGTATATATTTAATATTTTATTGCTTATTTGTTTCTTTATTTCACAAAATTATTTCCAGAATATATTATAAATATATGAAACTATATTCTTCACTATATAATAGTAATATATTATTTTATTAAAGACATTTTATATTTTATTAATTTGAATTACAAGTATATATTATGTTAAACAATCCATATTAATTTATTCAGTGATTATTAGTTTTATGTAATTTTAATTATTCGATATTCTATTTCTTCCTTTTTTCTAAATTTTAAATAAATTATAAATGTTTATTTGAGTATTTTAATTATTTATTAAAATTAAATTTAATTAAATTTAAGTATATAAAGTTTTTCATCTTATATGATTACAGTATATATATATATATATATATCATTTTGTACTTTGACTCTATATTTTTTCTTATAAATTGCGATTGTAACAAAGTGAATATTGTAGAGGTGTAATAATCTAAAATTTCCTTTTTTCTCTTCGATTGTTAATGTAATTTTATATTACCTTTTTCTGTTACGATTTACGTCGTGTATTGTAACGAAGCAACATAGAACACATAAGTTTGAAACAGATTTGCGTTGAGCAGCCCAGGCTTGCGCACGTGTGTATAGTGACTTCGATCTCTTTAGACAGGAGTTACTATTCAATTCTGGCTGAGTTAATATGCCATAAATTCGGCAAAAATTAAAAATGTCAGAATTGTCCATATTTATTGAAACGATAAAGTGTTATATATAATATCTAGAATATCCTATTTAAAGCAATAATATGAACAAATCATAAAATGTTCATGTTAATATACTTGGTGATATGCAAAATTGCACTTAACAATTGCAATCATACTAGTATTTTAGATTATATACGTATATTATATTTGCTGTTATATTGTATTAAATTTTATTATAAAGTAAAGATTAAAAAATGTTATATATATGATTATAAATTTTAGTGATTGTTATGAATTTCTATTAAAGAGTAATTAATATACATTATATATTTATATAAAGAATAAACAAATTAAAATTAAAAATTATAGTTTATTATACTATATGGACAAATTACTTTTGTAAAATTAAATTTATTGTATAATATTACGAGAATAAAGGAATTACTTGTATTGTAAAAAGCTTGTAAATAAAAAATATCATTAATTTTCTTTTGAATATAATAATATAGAACATAATAATTTAAGGTATTAATGAAAAATAAAATATTTTACTGTTTGAGATTCCGTTGGTTTCTCGACCATCTGTACCACCTGTTTATTTGTAAATTCTTTTGAAAATATTCAATATGTTTATGATTGCCAAATGTGTCCCGGGAGTCTACGAATATAATCTAGAAGTCCATCGAGTATTCACTTCTTATTTATGACTATTTTACGACCGTGTTTATTCGGACTGCGCCTCGAAAGATTTCAACAATGGTCAATATGACCATCACATGTCTTGCAATACGAGCCTAGCAATAATAATGGATTACACATTCTAGAAATAATCGCATAATTGTCAAACTTCGTCATATTTTCATAACGAACCAATACGAATTGGAAATCATGAATCGAGCAGGCCGCTACCACGACTTCATCGTCGGAACTTTGCCTCTTTCCCCTTAAAAAGGGCGTTAGCACTATTTGAATAGACTCCAATGACAATAGAAAATTAGTTTTCATCCAATCACCAAAACTCCCTACTCTCAAAAAATTCTAAGATGACTACCTCTACTCAAGGAGCGGGATGAAGACATGAAAACTAAACATCAAGAACGCTGCGCTTCAGAATTTTCCTAGGGATCTCGATATTTTTAAAATAGTCTCCAAATTAAAAATATAGTAGTCTGACAATTAAAAGAAAGAGATTCTAAAACATCAGTGTTCGGTGATTACATTGAACTTCTACCCGACATTGGTACAAAGTTGCTGCAAGCTACACAATGTAACACATGGCCCTGCGGTTTTCAATTTACGCTTGAACGCCGTATTCATCTTAGCACGCCATTTCTCCTCCTCAACTGAACCACGGCAATGCACTGTTCAATTTACGACTGATCGCTGCAGCCATGACAAACGTAATTACGATTACCATTCGAATAAAAATATATTATAATTTGTCTATTATCTAGCGAATTTTGAACACAAATATCATTCAATCAAATAAGTAACAATAAAAATAATTATATTGAAGATAAAAAGAAAAATTCATGATTTCTTGGGATTCTGTTTATTTTCTCTTTGCATAATTGCTCACACATGTAATTTACCTGATTTAGCACCCACGGAACTGAATTCGCGTCTATAAACTGCAACATGCAAATTCAAGAAACATTTTTCTTTCTTGCGTTAGTTGAATTTGAGAAAAGAATAATAAAGTTTGATAAAAAGTAGCTACATTCGATATAAACAAAAGTATTCCATTGCGTAAGAGAAATTACTTGAAAATTTTAGATTTTTACAAACATTTTTAATCTCATCGTACAAATTTCATAATTTATTTATCTTTTATTTAATTCCTTATTTATCAATGGTAATTACAAAGTTATTTGAATTAAATAAATCTGTCATGTATCGGTCTAAACATATTAATGTACGTACAAAAACATGTAGGCAAACATATTGCTTTATGTAATTATTTGTTAGTTAGTTTGTTGATCCGTCCTTCGCTCACTTCGCTTGTGTGAGCGCGGATCACATCTAGTCATGCCTTGCGGTTTCGGGCAATGGTAGTCCGTGAAGCTATCAGTTGAGTCTGTCGTCATAACGAAACTTGTTTGCATAAGGAGTCGGACCATCTCATGGGAGGTCATCCGATAGGTCGTTTTTCGTCTCGAGAAATCCATTCTTGCATCAGTTTCTTCCACCTTCCATCAGTTCTTGGCATTGTGTGTCTATTAGACTACTCAAGACTATGACTATTGTGATAGTCTTGAATGTCTTCTCGGTGTAGCTCTCGCTGAGCTCTTGTTCCGTGAGGGTCATTCTGATTACTCTTCTTTCTAATGATGAATGGGTCACTTTGATTTTTCAGCGAGTGCCTGTGTGAAGGTCCAAGCTTCTTAGCCGTGAGTGAGCGTTGAGAGTACGCTGGAATCGAAAAGTTGAGCGCAGCTTGGAGAACGTGCGAGAGCGTCGGTAGTGCTCTTGATGTTGTTGAATGCTGCCCAGCCTGCTCTTCTTCTTCTGTGAAGTTCTGGTTCTTGTTTATTTCGTGAGTTGAGTAGACTACCGAGGTAGACATATACATCTGAATCTTCGATGGTGGTGGTCGTAGTGTTTCTTCTGATGCTCATCGGACGGTCAGTCGAGAACGTATTATTTAATACTTTGATCTTGTTAATGTTAATTTGGAGTCCTACCTTTTCACACTTTTCTATGAGGTCCTGCATCAATTGGCTTGCAGTATGTGGGTCGTTGACGACCAAGATGATGTCGTCTGCAAATCTTGGGTGGGTGACGTTTCTGCCGTTGATCCGTGATCCAAGCATTTGATCGTAATTGTCTTCGTGTCCCTTCAGATGGTTCCAGGATATTTGACCGAAGATGCTCTCCAGACATGTCGATAATTGGTTCAGCGAGATAGAGTCTTCTTGTCGGACGCTTCTTGTGATGGGAACCTCAACCGGTCTGTGGAACAGAGTAAAGATGGTGGTGCAGTTGGTGTAGCACTCTTTAAGCAGGTCGATACAGGCTGCTTCTATTCCTTGCTTTTGGAGGCTTTTCCAGATGGCTTCCGGCTTCACACTGTCGAATGCTTTGTGGAAGTCAATGAAAACGAGTGTAAGCGGGATCTGGCACTCATGGCCGATTTCGAGCAACCGCTGGAGTGAATGGATGCTTGCTATCGATCGTTGAGAATGATCGACGGAATCCTGCTTGTTCGAGCTGGTGTGTTTCTTCTAGTGCTCTCCATACTTTATTTAATAAACACATATTTGGTATATATTTTGTAAAGTATGGAAAATGAAAAGATGAAAATGAAGCTTATAGTTCTCTAAATTTTCTCTGTCTCCTTTTTTGAAGATCAGTTTGGTGTTGGACTTTTTCCATTTTTTTGGTACTTTCTCGCTTTCTATGTATTTTGAGAATCGGTGTGTTATCAGGGAAATGACATTATTATAACAGCTCTTGAGGAAATCTGCCGTGATTTTGTCGTCACCTGCTCCCTTTTTGTTTTGTAATTTGTATTTGTGTTTGTATTCAGCGATATCTCTCGCTATTTTTTTATGCTCCTTCGTTAGTTTGCAGCATTTAGTAGGCCGAAGCTGGTGAACATTTCGTGGTCTTTCTTGACAGCTTCTCGGCATTCTTTAGAGAATGAGGTATCTCATTCTGCGGTCGAAAAACATGTATTTCTGTTATTTTTAGGAGGAAGGTGTTGTTAACGATGAAACCGAGCCCTCCTGATACGGAGGTAGTATTTGGAGATCCTAAGAAAACTCGAGTCCCGTCTTGATGTGTTGAGTGTATTTCTGCTGCTCGTTTTGTTTCAGAAAGTCCAATGACATTGTACTTGATTCTCCTGCTTCCTTCGATCTCTGCCAGTCTGTTATTGGTGACAAGTCTTCAATTGAAAATGTACACGTTGAAGTGTATTTGTGCACAAAAGCGGTATAATCAATATAAACCAAAATATACTATTGTTTGTGAAAATTTTTGATTTTTACAAACATTTTTAGTCTCATCGTAGAAATGTCATCATTTGTTTAAGGTAAATTTTAATTTGAAATTAAATTAATTTTAAATTCTTTTAAAAGATATTAATCCTCAAAAAATGGATTAATTTTATTGATTTTAAAAAATGAATAATTTAATTTTTAATTAAAAATTATTCGAATAATAATTAAATAAAAAAAGATTGGGTGTATTGTTATTATTATTTGTTAATAGTTACTTACAACTAAAATCAATTAAAAATGCCGACCAATATTAAATTTCATGAATAAAAATTTTTAATATTTTGTTCTAACATTTTTTTTATCGATAACTGAAGTTATTAAAATAAAAAAGAATTTACAAAATTTTTAGGCACACATACACCGAATTCATAAAGCGGACAAAAGAATATTCAATACATCGACCAAATAATACGGAAAATATGCCTGATTAGCTATATATGTTTAATGCTATACGTATATCGATTACTTACGCACCTGGCAGAGCAATGGTGTAAGCAAAATCGGAGTAGATAGGGGTGATCTTATGAGCAGGAAGAGAGTGAGGGTTTATTAGTTATTATTTATTAGTTGTTCGTTGTTAAGAAAAATCGTTACTATAACTTTGCGTATATATACGGTATATTTTTGGTAAAAAACGATAATATTAAGAGACTACTATCGTTTAAAGATTAATTCATTGAGAAGAGATGGTGAAGTCGTTTTTATATGGATGGTGAAACTTAACTATTTATCTAGAGTATTCACATAATTTTATAATTCCTTTATGAATCATAATTTTTCAAATATTGAGAAATTGACTTCTGTTTGTCCTATAATTTATTTAATGAAAATGTATAATTTTAACGATAGCTATCTTGAGATACATTCGACAATACGTGCAAAGATATATTAAAACATGAAATATTCATTGTATAATGTCACAACGAATGTGATACATTAATCAATAAATAGTACTAGGTATAACGAAATTATTTTAGCATATGGTAAAAAATGACATTAAAAAATTCTATCCAATATTTTACAGTTGTAAAAACATCTCGTATATTATGATATTTTATGTGGCTCAGGAATTAGCAATTCAATAATACGTCTGGTTATAATTTTGATTATATAGATTTAATAATTAATTGTAGCGTATATATTTTTAAAAAATACATGCAAATATACGTCACTCAATTTTAATTAACAAAATAATTAATAATTCAAATTAATTATGTATTAATAATTTAAATTAATATTTCTGAATAAAATATTGATTATATATAGGAAATAGCGTGCTTTTAATGAAAAATCTATACTGTTATTTGCTTAGACATTTGATTATTCAAACTTTAAATAACGATTATAATATTTTTATAAATATTGATTGTAATTATATCGTTTAGATAATATTTTTAATCTATAAAGAAACAACAATAAAAGGTGAATATAGTGATCGAGTTTTTTTTTAATATTAATTAAGTACAATATAGTTCATATGTTAATTACAGTATGTTCAGTAGAATTTACTTAGATTTATAGCAAGAAAATTATATTGAGAAATCATTGAGAAAATTATATTTAATTGTCCATTTACGTATATCACGTGTAGGATTAATATATTAGTAGGTATATTTGATAGAAGAAATCGATTTTAATAAGCTTTGCTTTACACTAGTAACTATCGAATTTATTATAAATAATCAAAGCAACATTTTAAAAATATAATGCTCTACCTTGACTTTCATAAAATCTGCTAATATAAAACTAAGACTCTTTAATAAAGGTAAATACGTAACTGAAGCAAAATGGATTTCATGATTTCTCGGTGTTAATTTATGAATGCAATGTGGACTAGATTGTCACTACTTTTGTATGCGTAACGAGGCTCTTCCGCATCTGGTCTACTTGAATAAATACCTGACGTTTAATATGAGCATATAAGGAGTTTGTTTTATTCAATGGGGTCGACATTTGAAGTTCAATGCTAAGCTAGTTCTACGATTTTTCCTCCGATAAAATGAATCGTCGAAGAGCAAATAGGAAGAGAATAGAGGTAATTGCAAAAATAACCTAATTCTCTGATAATTAATAATTGCTAATTTTAATATATAACGTGACGAATTAATTTAATTCTTTTTATAATAACTGAATTCTAATCTGTGTAACGGCGTGTTCTTTACGATAAATTTCTAGAATTAGAAGCTTAAAAAATGATTATCACTTAATCAACAATATGCGAATACCGTACTGTCACTGTGTGGTACTAGTTGCAAAGGAAAAAAGTGGATGTGTTTCGTTGGCCAGATCTTGGACTTTCTTCCCCAGCATCCTTGGTCCTTCTTGCGGGGCGAAGAAAGCCGTGACTTGGGCTAATATAGTAGACACGGGTCACGCACCGATATGAAAATGCAAGATTCTTACACGCGGCCTCTTGTGAATCTGTGCTGATAACCTCGAAGTATGTCGTCAACGTCCGTTGTCGCTCTAGTCCTGTTCTAACAGCCCGGGTTTCCAGAGCGTGAGGTAGGGGAACCGGTGAATCCGCCTAAGAAGTTTTTCCTCACCACTTATTTTGCCTCAATGAAAACTGCGTGAGCGACCTATGACATTTTGCATAATTTCACAGACAGCCTGATCTCGGAATGTTCTGCTTCTTCCATAAGTGGGAAAAGTTTAAACACGTGTCAGAGTAGTATAACTAATCTCCTTTAATAGGAACAAATTATTCCTAAAATTTAAAAAACAGATTGAAAGATAAGTTTTAAAGCTACAACTAAAATAAGAAGAATCTTTAGTTAAAACTTTAATTTACTTACATCTACGAATATTCAATATCCATTTATCTCAATTGAAAATTCATGTAGTACACTTAATATAATATAATAACATAACTTTATAATATTTTATTTGTTCATTTTTAAATTATAATATTATTTATAATTTATCGATAAAATTATTAATATTAAAAATTAGTATTTTACAATAGCTGTTCATCTAAGAGTTCCTAATATAAGTAAAATATCTGTATAACACTAGAAAATATTTATATATTAAGTATCTTATGATATTAAAAGCAAATTTTGAATATTACAAAATTCTCTCTAACAGGGACAAGCGAATTAATATACATTACAACTTACAATTTATTTAATAATTAATAAATATGTTATAATAATATTAGATTGTACATAAGTGATTTTCAGATATATCATATTGAAATTACAAAATTCAATAATTAACCTTTCCAACTAAAGATCTATAAATTTTTCTAAATTACTTTCTTTGAATGTAAAGCAATATAAAATTAAAATAAATATTTTACTATCTACAATTGGAAATAACTTTTATAATCATAATTATTAAAGCACTTCTTCAAAACTAAAAATACTTTTCGTAGATACTCATCATAGATAAATACTTTTACTGTTAAATACTTATTAAAAATTGTCCTTTATAATTTTATTACATTAAACTGACATCTAATTATAACTTGTAAATTGTAAAGTCATCATTTTTTTATATCATGAACAATTCGTTAATTTGAATTAAAGGATGAAAGTTAGTTTATAAAATATTCTATATTTATGTTTCATATAAAATTGGAATTTCTATATTATCATTATATTATTTATTTATCGCATAATTGCCAAATATAACTTTTATAGTGTATTTATATTCATTTTTATATTAATTATTAATGTATTCTTATTAAATTACTTTGATTTATTGTAGTATACTGAATTTGACAATCGATTAGTGATAATTATTATCTGTAGACTATTCACTTTGAGGTAATTTGTTGAGTATAAATAAAATTTTGCACATAAATACAGTAGAATTGCATTTAATTAACAGCCTATATAGTATATATAAATATAAGCTTTAAATGATATTTAAAAAACGTATCTTATGTGACAGAAGCATATAACCCCACAGTTAGTTTATTTCAAAAGTAAGAGACATAAATATTAAACTTATATTATAACAAATATATTAATATATTATACATTAAACTTATATTACTATGATTATTTAATGTCAGTCAGGTTTTATAATATTCCTATCTTGTTTCATTATAATATTTGTGTATTTATTATGGATTTTACAGTTAAGTTTTTCATACATTCCAAGCACAATTATTTTCGATATTCCATAAATCATAATGAAAGCAAAGGTAACATTAAAGAAATTTTTTACCAAACATTTATATAACTCATAAAAATAGATTTTTTTAGTCATATAACATGTAAATTAAACATATTGTTCATAAATGGAACAAAAATTAAAGTCTAACTAATAATTAAATATTAAAAATAATTAATAAATACTTTGCTAAAATAAAAGAAATAATTGATGATAATTCTTGTAAAAATATATAATTATTAAATTACAATTTTTTTATTGTGATTTTGAGAAATTATTATATCGTAAATATCTTTCTATGATTAAAATAAATAAAAATTAAAAAGAAAAATGATTTATCATTAACATAAAAATTAAAATGAAATGTTTGTAATTTTGAAAACTAATGAATAATATAGTTTAACAATGGTTTTTCTGTCCATATTCTTAAATATAATATTAAAGACTCGTGATAAATAAAATAAAATGTATATATATTGAATGTATAAAATAGAAATATATGTACTTTGTTAATAAATTTATTACGCAATAAAATTAAGACTACTGAGTTATGTGTAATAATTACTTTGTTTTCACAAAAGAAGAAAAAATGAATGACATAAAAAGAAATAATGTCCTTGAATTAATCAAGGGTATCGAAAGTAACAGCAATTTAACCAAGTTTTTATGAACGATCAGATGAATATTAGCATTAGACATACTATATTTGTAGCTTTAGATATGTATCGTAAAAATTTATAAAATTTAAAATTTTTTTATTAAATCTTGACATTAATGTTGATAATTTAATAACTTACATTAATATTTTTTTATGAATTCTTGGATATTAAATTTATTTCAGATTATTGTGGTGCCAAAGGGATAAAGCTAATAAAATCACTTTTAATTTACGTATAATTTATTTAATGTAATATATTCAAATATAAACTGCTTAATACATTTAAATATAATATGTGTTCTAAATTAACATTTAATATTGTATCTACCAAATTAGTTTTATAAATGAAACTTAATTTTTCATAAGATAAATGTTAGCTAGATGAATTAATATAACAAATGCAAATAGCACTGAACTAAATCTGAATTTAAATATAAAAATTTTGTAATCAATTAAAATTATATGTCAAAGAAAGTTGTTCGGGAATTAAGCCCGAGAAAACACTCTCCCAGGTGGAGGGAGGGAGAGGCGGATAGCGAAGAAAGAGAGATAGCAGGGTAGAATGAAACAGAGGCAACTTGGCGTGGGTAATGCTGTACAATGGAGTTCATTTTAACGTATTGAACTATAATGCTGTCTTTACACGCTGTGGTATAATTATATCTTGATTTATCTTAATATTCAGACATGAATTGAATACCGCGATAT
>JAPYYT010001282.1:0-16695 GCA_030522565.1 Ceratosolen corneri
TCAAAGGTAACTCCTCCCCTTATTTTCCATGAAACGAATTAACATCAACAGTTCTTCTAACCGACATTTTCAATCATACATTTGCTTATATCTAACCTCATCACATTTTGTACACACTTAAATATGTTGCTTTATACTCATTCAATAAACTACATTTCAAACACATTACCCTCACGACTTGTATATTTGAAACTCACTTCTATCATCCTCTTTCCATTATCCGTCTCTCTTCATCCATAAATTGGAGAGAGAATTACACGCGGGTATAATGCCGAACACTTGTTTAATACATAAAATTATTTAAAATAAAATTTTATATCAATTTGAATATAAATTTTTCCCTACAATCTAATTTTTTTTCATCATTTTTAATAAAAATATTAGCAGAGTTAATAATGGAAGAAAGGAAAGAATAGAAAGAACGTACATAGAAAATAGAAATTAAATGAAAAATGAATTCCATCTATTTGTATGACCATTTATTTATATTTCTTTAAAATAAAATACAATATATACAATATAATATAAAATAAATATAAAACACAAAAAAATCTATAACAACAACGCATTATAGGAAGAATAAATTTGTTTGAAAATCAGTTTTTTGTTTCAATTTTAAAAAATTTATTTAGGTTGTAACTTTAATAACACTAACTTTAAAATACTTATATAACTTGGTCATTAATTTTATCATAATAATATAGAGTAAATGTCTTATTAATACTTATAATATCCGAAGCAATTTCATGTTATATTTAAGTATAATAATAAACTATCCAATAAATTACAAATTATTTATTTAGTTTTATAATGTTATTTAATCCATATACAATAAAAGAAATTAAAAAAACTATAATAATAAAAAAACATACCCGGCACGCACGCACATACACACACATGTATATATAACTTATATTTTTTTATATAATAAATATTATGAAGAATTTTGATCTTTAAAGAAAGTTTTAAATAAAACTTTATATAAATAGAAAATATATACTATGTAAATTAAAGAAATTTAATTACTAATGCAAAATGTTATTATGCATTTTATTTTAATTATATATAAGGACAATTATTTATTAGTACTTACAAATACGAGTTAAATTATGTCTTACTTAAGTTTTATTCGCAGGTATACTTTTACGACATTTTATTGACAATAGCTAAATGCAAGGATTGCAACTGTGTAGTCCACTTATCTAAGGCATTATAACGAGCTGCACATACTGATTTCCTATCTAATTCAAGAACTTGATTCACCTATAAATTTTAAATCATAATTTGTTTTTATAAAAAAATTACTATTTAATATATCTATTTACTATCTATAATATATCTATATAATTTATTAAACATAATTAAACAGTTCTATTAGTAAATTAAAATTTTAAATATAATTTGAATTATTATCATTCTGTTTTTAAATATTAAATTCAAAAAAAGAAGTCCAATATACCTGATCAATACGGCCTCTAATCGTATTATCCAAAATACAAGATGCTAATAAACTTTCGACTTCAGATGCATCGATATTTAATTCTTTGCTTATGAATGGAATATGAATTCTTGTGTATGGTTTTATCAGTTTTATAAGAACCTAAAAGTTAATTATTACTTCATAACAATTTTATATTTTTATATAAAAAAAATTTTTAATTTGTACTTGTGTTCTAATATTTCTTAATAAATCTTCAATATGCTCTCTAATAAAAGGATCATCCATTATATTATTTCTATTCTGTTTTAAAATTAACTCAAACTGATTGATATCATTATTTTGATAACTGATTACCAAATTTGTCATTGCCAAAATTTCTGGATCATTTTTATAAGGCTTTGCTTCTTGAGAATCAAATGGATTTATTCCTGATTTCATTAACCTGTAAATTTTAATGTTATGATTTTTATTACAAACTATTGTTAGAAATATAATTATTATATGAATTGTTAATACTGACATATTTGCAAGAACTAAATATTTTAAACATGTAGTTCGACGAGGTGAACCTGACTCATCATAGTTTTTAAAAGCTTCAAAAAAATCAGTATGTGCTCTTTCAAATTCTCCTTCTCGTAAATGCATCTTTCCTCCACATTCTACAAAAATTTTGTTGAAATTTTTTTTATATGCTAAAATAAAATGAATAATATAGAATAGTTTACCTCGTATAACACCCATTATAAGCGGATGAGGAATTGCACTTTTAATATGAAGACTTTGCTCATATAGAGTCTTTAACTTTTTATTATTTTTTTGAGCAGTATACATTTGAATTTCTAATGCATATATTTCTAATAATTGAGTTCCTTTTTTTAAATCATCTTCACCATCATCAGTCTTAAACAATTATTAAAAAAGTATTTATAAATATTTTTTTCATTATCTATATAAAAGCATATTATTTTACCTGACAACTTTGATGAAGTTGTTTTAATATTTTTGCTAATTTATTAAAATCTGATCTATCAAAATACAATTTTCCTAATTTAGTATTGGTTTTGAACCACAATCTATCATTCTTCGCATCTTTTAAAGCATCCAATGTAGTTTCATAAAAGTCTTGAAGCAATTCCATCTGCAAAAATTGATTGCAATGTTTTTTACTTTGTATTTTTAACAAAAGAATAGTTTCAGTAAAAACTAACATTTTTTGATGTACTAATATAATCTAAAATTGAATTGATAGATTTTTCTGAGTGATTTCTTGTTACAGCACTCTTTATGTATGTGAGTAATTGTTTATACCTAGTCATCATTTCTTTGTAATTACCCTTCAACAAATAGTAATAATAAAATGATATAGATTATTATTAACAAATATTTTATATTACTATTTTGTTTATATATGTATTATACATATAGTATAGTTGTATTTCCTTACAAGTTTGAAATTAATTTTAATCATCTGTTTAAGAGCTTTAAATCCCCATTCTCCTTTATCACCTTCCAAATCCAAAACTTTTTGAAAACTCTGCAAAGCTGCTTTTGGATCATCTTCTTTTAAGGATTTACTATTATAGTATTGATTCTCTAAATCTACATCGGGTTCTGAATTAGAATCTTCTGAATACTCCTAAATTTATAATCAAATTTATGTCATAAAATTTACAAATATATATCTTTTACAGAACTCAATATAATTATAAAATTATGTAATAAAAAAAATTTTTAACCTAACCTAAAATTATTACTTATTACTCAATCTCTAGTAGAATATTAAAAAAATAATTAATCATGAAAAATTTACCAAACCATAATCTTCTTCTTCACACATAAAATCATCCTCCCCATCAGACATTTCGAAATCTAATGACTTCAATCAATTAACAGAAATAAATTTATATTAAGGTAAAAGTTGTAAACTACAATTTACAAACGAATGTTTTCATTTATTTCAAATAAATACTTTCCAAGGTATACTTAACCTTATTTCCTTTTTCTGATTAGGTTCAAACACGTGTTTCCGAACATGCAAAATAACAAGATCAAATATAACTTAAAACCAAAACTTCCACGACATACAATATAAAACAATGTTTATAATGGAAAATAACATTTGTACTAATTTCACTCAGCAGAACGCTAGTAAAGCAGCCATTTCTGTTATGCACTTTAAATTTTGTAATATCATTTTATATATTATCCCCTCTGCACCTAGAAGGTAAACCTTCGAATTAAATAATTCAAATATACTTTTATTAGCCTGACTGAACATTTACATCATAACTTTATTTAAAATAAATTTTAAATTATCAAAATTTTAATTTTGATTTTAAATATTCATAACATTTTATAAATCAACTTGAAAAATTATATGAATTTTATTATAAAATCTCAACATTATTTAATTCGCATTAGATTTATAAAATAACAAACTTTCAAAATAAAATAGATGTCTAAAGTGAATGCGGAAACGATTTAATAGTTGTCTAACATGCATTTAACATTAGTAAATATAGAAATTTATTTTGAATAAAATGGATTCACATACTATAATAAACGTTTAAATTATATTTTAAATCATCTAAATAAAAATATTCTATCATATATTTTTATTATTATTATTTTAATTACCTTATTAAAATGTAATAATCAAAAATATTTATTTTAATAACTTTTAATTTTATTAATTAAAAATAATAACATTCTAATACATTACATTTTCAATATGTTTAAATTATTTTTATTATTAATAAACAACTATACTATGACAGAAATAATCACATACACCCGCAAAATTTACATTACTTAACTACTAACTATATATATTTATAAAACATTTCTTTATTGAAAACTTATATATCTTTCTATAAAAATATTAAGTCGAAATCAATGAATTTATTATCTCTATGTTAAAATTAGTAAAAAAATATACATAATAAAAAGTAGCAAATTATTCGAATTATCAATATTTTTTCATTTATTTATCTTTATTTGATTATATAAAATTTACATAAATTTCATTATATTAATTTTACATATTTGTTTTTTTAATAAAAAGAAAAATAATAATCATCATTTTAAAATTCATTAACAATATACCAAATCCTAGCCCCACAAAAATCTGAATAAAATTAGTGAATGTTTATCAGTAATAATAATTTAAAAAATCGAACTACAGCATTTTGCATTTTTTTGTACTAGAACTACAGTTAAATAAAATAAGAATGAATAGTAAAAAATAATATAAAATTAATTGGTATGGTAACTTTCGGAATATACAATTAATATTAGCTGAAACATCTACATTTTGAAATTATTCTTTCAAGATTTCACTCTGTATTTGCTTTAATTGTGAATAATAAAATTAAATCTCACCTTTATTTTACATGTACTTATAATAAATCTTCAGATAATCTGTATTTATAAAAAATGTTAATAAACACCTGAAAATTATGAATTATAAATATTATTGAAATATTTGTTTCAATATTTAGAACATATAATTATTTGTAAATTTTAATAAAAGAAAAATTACTACATCATAAGTTTTTGAATAACTATCAGAATATGATAATACAACAGTTTTAATATAGACAAAATAGAACAATTTAAATAGTAGCTTACATTTAAATTCATTACAAGATTGAAAAAAGAATTTTAAATTTATTACATGTTCGACTTCGCTTGTATACACAATTTACAAAATTTAAAAATTCTATATTTTATTGAATTAGATTTTTAAATTTATACGTTTAATATTACTTTCAATTTGATAAATTATTACGACTTAAAAATACAGCTGAAATTTAAAATGAATATAATAAACTTTATATAATACTATTCTATTATATTACAAAATTTTCTGCAACTAATAATCTTATCCGTGTAATTTTTGTCGAAACATTCCCTTTTTACTTCTAAAAAAATACTTATTCTCGCTTCTTTCGTAAAATTTGTATTCCTTTTTCCGTTTTTCCTTATAATATAAAAAATAATTAAACAAGTAACATTATTGTGTTTTAAATTTTAATAAGTAATTTTAATAAGTAGTTATTAAAATAAATGTTTTCTTTCAATATATAAATGCATATTAATAAAAATACAGTCTTTTAAATATTAAAAAATAATTTGTCACTGTTTAAAAATAATAAATATTTTTAAAAACATTTTAAAATTCAATACTGAATTTAGTAATATTTAATGAACGTCTAATTTTTCTAGCAAGAATATTAAAATAAGAATTGTGTTAAAAATATATTTGGAAAAAATTGTCGTTTAGACTAGAAATTAATAGGTTCAATAATATATATAGTATACTTGAAAAAGTTAAATATATATATAATATTTAAATCCAAAAAATAAACACTATGTATACTTCATGTAAATAATATTAATATTTATCAAAATTAAATCACCTTTTAAAACAGAAGTACAAATAAAGGTGATTATTGTAATTCATCCTTTAAAAAATCAGATTTGCTTATTTTGTAGATAATCGAACACTTAATTATTGTAGTCTTATTTTAAAGCTATTTTGCCCTCAAAAACGATCGTCTCCACACTCATTTTATTTTTAAACGCCTATAGTTCACACTATTGCATAACGCAATCGTAAAAGTTTATATTTAATAAAATTAATAAAAATATAAAAAAATTATATTTCTTGTAGATTTCAATATTCTAAAATGTACTTTAAAATACTGAAAATCATAATAAATCTATTGTGATAAAACAACATATAAAAATAATGGAAGATAAAAATTTTGTATCATTGAGAAGAGATATTACTTACCAATTGTTGATGATCATCTGAAAAAATTTAATGTAAAAAATAAATTTTTCCTTCAATATCTTTCATTTTCAACTTTTTTGATAAATTTTTTTATGTAAAATATTTAAAAAAGAAAAAAATTATCTTTAAATTATTATAATTATTATAATTGTAATTATTATAATTAATATTATATTTTCTTTTTTAAATCGTTTTTAAGGAAAATCTAGAAAATTAACCGTGAATGATCGTGACTTTATAATAATAGCTCAACGAGTTTATAAAGAGGAGATGCAAGTAATAAACTAATTATTCTTCATTTATCTATGAGCAAAGGTTTTAAAAGTATTAACAATCTGTCTTATTTACTTATTTCATATGAGAACTATGTAAAACCGTTTATATTTATCATTGTGATTTATTTTTATTATAAATCAAGTTATGGGTTTTAAAAATTTTTTACAAATATGTACTATATAATATCATAACTAATAATATAACATTGTTCGGGAACTGACACGATACTGAGCTCTAACAGAGGGAGAGGCTGATAGTGGAAAGGAAGAGATAGCAAGGTAAAAAGAAATGAGTCACAGAAGTCGTATGTAATACTGTAAAACGGTGTTTATTGAAAAGAGATGGAAAATATAATGCGATCTTTGTCTTGAATTGTGTCTTTCTTGCTGTTGCAATATTCATACGTAAATTGAATACCGCTAAGCTTAGTTTGGTTCTATTAATTATTTACTGTGTTATTTATTATAGTCTAATAATTGGTGTTAATCGTAGATGAGTCCACTCACCTTTACTTTCTCTGTAATTACGTTAGTGATTACAAGGCCTGTTATTAAGTCTTATTATTTGTTTAATTACTTACTGGAGATATATAGCAGACTGTTACTGCAGTACGCGAAGTTCAATTATATATTAAACGCCGTGACAGCCGCCGCCCAGTAGTTTATATTTATTGGTCGCTACTTGCCTTAATTTTGCTTTTACCCTTTTTATCTTCCTCGGTATGCTGGTCTACGCTAGCAGTGTACATAGCGTTAAGTATATAGCAGTTTATATAGCATTACACTAACTGCGTTAGCGCAGTTAGGTAGAAGCGGTTGTTGGGTTTATCTTAATGCGGCGCTCAGTTGTAAATTGAACACCGCGAAGCCAGGTTTTCGTTACGTAATGTGCAGCACACTTGGTACCAGCGCCGGGTCCAAGCTTCAATGTAATGATGCTGAACACTGATGTTTGAGAATCTGTTGTTTGATTGTAAGACTATTTTAAAGAGAACGTGAGCTCTAGGAGAATTCTGAAGCACAGCGCGCGAGGTGCTCCTTAAATAAGGGTGGTCATTTTAGAATTCTGTGTGAGTGAGAAGTTTTAGTGATTGGATGAAAATTAATTTTACGTTGTCATGGAAGCCCTAGCTAAATAATATCAACGCCCTTTTAGAAAAATAACCATAAAGTTCTACACTTTGTTACATATAGTATTATTTTAAAAATATTGTTAAAATTTCAAGTGAAAAAATCTCTTTGAAATTATGTACAGTTGATTCCAAAATACTGCTTTCAAAAAAATTGTTTTATAATTTAAAAATAAAAATACTATTTTTATTTGTCTACCTTTACATAAATTGCTAGTAAACAAATACACATCTGAAGAAGATTTGAAGATAAATAAAATTCTTTCGTCTTTCACTTATAACTTATTACATATTCCACACTATTTTTGGCATTGAAATAATATTAATTGATTTACAAGAGATATTACTCAAATAACTAATGCATTTATTAAAAAAAAGAAATTATAGGGAATTTTATTAAACAAATAAAGAGCAATGAATAGATTAAAAGAATATTAGATTATGGATTGAAAATGGAGAATGATATTATAGGTATAATGGGAATAGTTTTTAATTTAGAAGAAATTCGTTTTAGTTTCACAATTTGAAAAATTTTGAAACTTTAAAATAAAATGAGATACTGCAGAATGACAAAATTGAACTAATACTATTTCACAACTATACATTTTTAAGGTGTGATGAATAACAATGAAGAAATTTACAAATTTATTGAAAAAATAATATTTCACAAGTAAATATAATAATTTATGCGATAATATCTACAAAAAATAATAAATATAGTAATGATATTCTTGAATGTCTAAAACAATTTGTTAAAGAGTAAAATTCAAATAGGAGAATCCAAACTTATATTTTTAAGAAATGATAGTATTGAAGGTTATAAAGTTATATATTCCTTTGATTAAACTATTAAAATGAGTTAAACTAAATATGATTAATAATTTATGTTTAATAATTGTTAAGTGATAATAAATAATTTAGCAAGAATGTGGCATTCTTTTTCATAATAAAAAATAAAATATATAAATTTTAATATAGTCTTTAAAGTAATTAAAAATAATTGTTACAAATAAAATTTTTCTTTATCCCATAATTTTATTTTAAAATATTATACATTGAGTTTAAATTTTGAAATTTATTATTGACAATAAAATATTCAAAAATATAAATGCTTATACGAGTTATTTTGATAATTGATTAATAAAATTGTCAATTTTTATAGGTCGGGCTGTTTTTTTAATTGAATATAAATAATATCTAAAAATTAATACAATTTCATTTTTACATATAATAAATTTCAAACAGTTTAAACATTTTAATTCAATATATTAAAAATTATTTTATTTGATCATAAATATCAATTATAATTTTTAGAGATTTTTGAGATTTAGAGATTTAGAGAACTTTGTAATCCACTACTTGGTACTGTTGTGCATGGTTTTACTCGACGTTATTTTTATAACATTTTTGGGGATAATAACGCCATTCATTATATTATTTTTTATGATAACATATATCTAAAAACTCCTTATATACAACGATTGACTGTACCATTTACATTATAAATGATCAGAAACAATAAAAATACTGGCACCGTGCCAATATGCACATAACTTGTATATTTAGTTGATTAAAGTATAAAATTGGAAATATTCAAAACTGAATAACTTATATTATTTATATATTTTAATATAATATGCATATTTTAATTAATAACAAATTTTAATAAAGATGTAATTTTGTGTATGGGATTGTGTAAATTCTATATATATATTCTCTAAATTATATATATATTTATTTTCTCTTTTGTATATGTTATCTTTACTTTATTTATTAATAATACTTTATTTTATTATTATTTATCTATTGTTAATTAATAATAAACAATTTTATTATATATTAAAAATAAAAAAAAAACAGTAACAATTCCATAGTTAAAAGTAATTACTGTAAGGACTTTAATTTTCTTACAAATTATAAGTATAAATATTAAACGTTTATTTAAACATTATTTTATAATATATTTAATCTTTTAATTAAAAAAAGTAAATGAACATAATATATATAACGTAATAAAATATTTATACAGTTTGAATCAAAGCTTTGTTAAAGACGTTTAAATATCTATGATTATATAAAAAGTACAACATGAATATTATAATATTTTGTATTCGAGTTTATAAATAAAAAGTAAATTAAAGAATATACAGATATATTTCTTGAAAAAATATATGTTCGAAGATATTTTTATATCCTTTTTTATTTAATTTAAAACGTAAAAATTCCAGTTGATTTCACTTATGTTTATATCGAATAAGTATAATAAATGTAAATAAATGACTAATCAATAACATATAATATTTTTAATAACAAATAAAAATTAATTGAAGATTTTACAGTAGAATTAATTTAGTTTATATACAAAATTCATTTTAAAAAATAAAATTTTTTAATATATAATAAATTAATATATTGTATATAATGTTGATATATATATAGATAAATTAAAAATACATCGTAAAATTGTTCAAATATATCTAGGAAATGAATTTCTCTTGATAGAATGCCTTATAAATAATGATTAGGAGTGTCGAAATCGTGATTCATAGTATTATTTTATTATATTATAAAAGTTTTCGTAATATTAGTAAGATTATTTGCAAAAATAGCTCCATTTTCTATTCAAGTTTAATTATAGCAATAAACTTAGAATTACTTTGTCGTCATTAAATGTTAGTTCAAAGTTCCGTGTATTTAAGAAATGAATAGTTTTAAATAATTTTATAAATAAATGTGAAGAAAATGAAATAAAATAATACCTAAACAAGAAATAAAATTTATTTTTCACCTTCTCATGATTATAAACTGTTTTTAAATACACTTTATTACATTTTTAATAATATTTTAATGATAGATATTTAAAAAAAATTATTTTAAATCACGTAAACCATATACGAAAATAATATAGTATTACTCAATTGTAATATAACACGATACAAAATATCGTCATTAGTAATGTCAATACACTGGAAGTTGATTGAGTTAAATAATAATTAAGAGAAAGTAAAAATTTTAGTATATTACTATTACTTTAAATAATAACTGAATATTTTATAGAAATGATGTTTATAATCTATCATGTCGAAGATTTTATATAATATATAATCTGTATTATATGGAAACAATTGTTTTTTATAATCATTTTATATATCTACTTTAAAGTATATATTGTTTTTTTAATACAGATAAAAATATCACCTTTTTAATATCATTTTAGATACGATAACAAATATAATATTTTTTGTTATTTAATTTTTAAAAAATCAAAGATAGGTATGTTATTTTTAATGATTATATTTATTAAACATTATATCATTGTAGGAAAGCACATGACAGTTGCAATTATGTTCAAAACTTATTTAAAATTGATTTCTATATAAAAACTATTTAGTTAAAAGTATTTATGTGAAAATTGTTAGCAAAATTGTGTATATATTAACTAAATCTTTAAAATTATTATATGAATTTGTTATTAAAAAATTTTAATATGAATTATATGAATTTGTTATTAAAAAATTTTGTATATTTATTTTAATTCCAATACAATTCAAACTTTTTTATATATTTATGGGGACATTAAACTTATATATATATATATATTTTTTCTCCATTCATCGTATTTGTTTCTTAGATAATTTTATTTTTAACTCTCTAAACTACTTATCTTAATATTATTTGTATATTATATTTTTAAAACTACTACACAATATTTTTATTTATTGTACATAAACATGATTAATTTAATTATTTTATACTAATCTTTCATTGTATTATATTAATAAATTATAAATTATATCAATTCTCACTCGCAATATATTTAAAAAATTATGAATTAATATAATTGACAAAAAAGAAAAAAGTTATAGAAACTAAATGTAATCACTGCATTATTTATTAATGAGTACATATTATTAAAGTTAATAGTTTATTGTGCTTAATATATGATACTCTACTTATATTTTTTGTAAAACTTTATGAACCTTAAAAAACTATGAAGAATGAGAAGCTTGGATTACGTAAATTAGTGTCGAGGTATATAATAAATGGGCAAGGTAGTAATTAAAAATAAAATTATGAATAAAGAATTAAATAGAACCGAAAACGTTATTAATCGTATTGGAAAACGAAAGTATTAGTACTTGGAATTATAAGAGCATTAAGTTGATTTACAATTGTGTAGCAGAATAATATTCTCTGATATTAAATACAAAACTTAAAGAAATAGATGAGCTTTGGCGCATTGGAATGGTTCACAATTTATCAAAGGAGAAGACAGAAACACACAGTTGCATTATTACATCTAATAAACGTCAATCCAAGGAATTTTCGTCGAAGCTTGGATGTGAGTATTGTTTGTCCATAGAGTAGGTATATTTGATGTTTTACTTGGCCAGCTAGCAATATTATAGAAATTCTGTGAGCAAGTAAGGCGGAGAATTAAGTCGTACGGGTTGTAGATCGTCGAAACTCACGGTGCTCCACGGTAGAAAAAAAATAAGGCCACTGCTCGGTATATTGTGTAGCAGTATCCGGCGATGGTTACATTAATCTAACGGCTTTTAAGCAATTTTAAGATTCAAATTTACACTTTAGACAGCATATACTTCCATCCGTGGCTATCAATCGGATTGGACGACTCTTCCGTTTTGCGTTCATGGTATGTTGGGTGTAACGCATACTCATTAGTGGACGCACATACTTGGCGTCTCTCTTGCCCACACGATCATTGCAGTCAAGCAATCCGCCGCCATTCGAGTGCTCAGCGCCTGCGTACAGCTTGTTTACAACTGCGAAGCTTACTATACACACATGACCTTTTCAAGATGGACACGAGTGTCCGTCATTTTATTGCTTAGTATACACGCAAAGCCAGTGCAATTAACCATTAATTGGTGTTTTGTGAGTGTGTCGGAATTTGGCCCGCATGTGCGCATATCACGTGCGGAATCCATCGACTTCGAAGGACTTCTGTTATTTCATTCAACAGTAACAACTTTATTAATTGCCGTCACAGGAGCGGAAGGGAAGAAAGAGAGCAAAGATCTGTCGATGCTTCTAGTGCGCTTCGACGAAGACACGGTGTTTGACGCAATAGTGGAGCTACAAAGGAGCGACTACAAGGGGACAACGTGTCTCAAGGAGCAAACCTCAAAAGGCCTGAAAGGCCACTCCAAGCCAAGAACCAACTGCGGTGTCTTGGCCTCGTTTCTGTCGCCACGACAACTTTGACGACCAAGTGTATGCGTGTTTACGTGTTGAAAGTTTGGAGGTAACAAGAAAGATAACGTGTTCGTAATACCTAGCGCCTGTGTTGAGTGGTAAAGAGCAACGACGACAACAGCAGTCGCCTCTGCCGTCGTGTTTCCTATATACTAAGCCCGTCGAATTGGCGCCTATTGCGCACATGAGTTGGCCTAGCCTTGAGTCACGTTCGCGAGTAACAGCAGCCGCGGGATGTTGTTAGAGGAGTCTAAACTCTCCCCGAAGCTGTCCGACCAAGCTAGGACGCGCACAAATACTGTTTAGGGTGTAGTGAGAAAGACGGATGATACTGTGCAAGAACGAGAGAACCAGAACTAAATAGCTAAGAGGAACAGAAGGGAGAATTAAAGAAAGATACACTAAATGATAGGAGAGTACAACAAGGAAAGAACGAACGAAAGAAAGAAAGGAAGAAGAGAAGGAAAGTACGACCCTTGCGACACATGCTCATTGTAGAGCTATTTGCACCTGACATGTTACAAGGTATCCAGTTTTTCAAATCATCTAAACACAGTGTATAGAACTATATCGTTTATCTTGCCTGCAAGAGTGTTTTGTTTCACTTTTTACCTAAATAACAACAACATTATGTCGTCTTTGTTGCCATCACAATCACCAGGAGCTGTTGTGCTAGCTGCCCACATCAAGAAACTCAAGACCCTTAAGAAAAAGTTCTTTGTGCTCAGAGCTGAAACTCCAGGCTATCCAGCCTGTTTGGAGTATTATGATAGTAAAAAGAAATATGAGAGCAAGCAACCACCTAAGCGTAGTATCTTCGTATGCAGTTGCTTTAATATCAATAAGCGCAGAGATACCAAACACAAACATGTTATAGCTCTCTATACCAAGGATGACTGTTTTTGCTTAGTACTTGACCATGAAAAAGACCTAGAAGAGTGGCTCAATGCACTCTTGCTGTTACAGAATGGTGATCAACTAGATGGAGAACAGCCACGACCTACGTTTGGTATGATTCAAGTTTTAGCCATAACAACTTATTCATTATTAAGGTTTATTACTTATATTTTAAAATTATATTATTTGTTTATATTTAGAACACATTTGGCAAGTCATTATGCAGAAAAAAGGGCTTGGTGAAAGAAAAAATATTAATGGACCTTATAGACTATGTCTTACAGATCGCGTTCTAAGTTTAGTTAAGCTTGGAGCTGATGATAAATCTGATTCCACTGAGTTTTCTGTAAGTTTTTTTATTTATATTAATTTTAATTTTTGATATTTATATTTATTTTCAATAGTTGAGTTGTATAAGACGGTCTGGATGTATGGACCGTATTTTTTACATGGAAGTAGGACGTTCAGCTGTTACTGGTGGTGGAGAATTTTGGATGGAGGTCGAAGATAACAACATTGCACAAAACATGCATCATGCCATCAACAATGCTATGTCTAATTCAAGTTCTGTAAAAGATGATGGTCCTCGGCAAAGAATACGTAGTTCTTCTGCTAATGAAGCAAGTAAACCAATTTCTGTTCTTCAAAGAAGACATACTGCACAAAAATTACATAGTTTCTCACCGCTAGGTAAGTTTTCTAAGAATATACTTTATATTTTTTATTTGAGTATTATTTTGCTAAGTTAATTACCAAATAGTAATTCATCAACATTCAGTGTATAATTTTAAATGGATGTATATCATATTATGTTATATATCCACATCAAAGACATTATCAACATCATCAATAATATTTATCAATTTTTTTATGTCGGTTACTAAGATTATAATTTACATATATAACATTTTATTTACTTCTTAAAATACTATTTATTATCTTAATATAAGATGATAATAAGATAATAATAAAATAATAATTGCATTAATTTAATTTTTATACTAAATAAGAAAAATAATTAAAATGTGATATCCCTCGTGTACCTATTGGAGGTATAAGGGATGTGGTTAAAAATTGATGTAAATTAAGCTTCTGAATAACACATGGGTTGCGGGCTTTACAGAAGAACAGAGGATGCACAAGGAACAAGTGGAACCATTACAGGAACAAAATGTCACAGTATCTGCCCCCTCACAGAGTAGTCAATCAAAGACTGCCTCTACTTCCAATACACATATGGGTCTGTTCTGTCACAGTAGTTGTATGCTTTTTCTAATCTCTTTTTCTTATGCTGGTGCGATCTTTTACATTTGGACTGGAAAAATCAATTAAAGTAATATACTAAAACATGTACTGTTCATGTGAGAGAAATCGTGTTCTTATTTTAAATCATTCGTTTTCTGTTAAAAAATATTTTAATTTTAATTACATTTCTGCAAATTATAATAAATAAATGAAATTGCAAATTTAATTTTTTTTTGATGAATTTCATTCAATTATTTATCATCCCAATGCTAATTATGCTAGTTATCAATGTGGAAAATTTTTTTAAATGCTTTTGCTATTTGCTATAATTTTGCATTTGAATTTAAATTAAAATGTTATCCACTGGTTGCTTAGCCCATTTCATATATTCTTTAAACGTCTTTTTTATTCTTTATACTGTTCCTAGATTCTTATTTTAAGAATAATTAAAATTTTATGAATTTATTAATAGCCTATGTAAATTTTATGATTATCTATTTGCAAATTTTAGAAATTGTAAATATAAAATATTTGCATAGTAGGTTTTTAGTTACAGTAGTAATTAAGTACAAAAAAGCGTATATAATGTGTTTTGGAATATTAGAATTATAATTACTGATGATTATAACTTAAAATTAATGAAAAAATAGAATGCTTATTTTGCTGATGGAATTGTTTGGGCAGCAGATTATTTCAAGCATTAAAAAGTTAGATAATTTTAGAGATCTCAATACAAGATTAATAAATAATAAATACAAATAAATAAAAATGTAAAGATTTACGTGAAAAATTAAAGCATATAGAAAGTTTATATGCTAAAAATAAACGGGAGAATGAGGGTGTGGTATCAATTTACAGTTGCCGTTGGTGTAATCGAGAACAGAATCGTGGGCACAATCGTCTGTACTAAAAGTGGCGCTACCATAATGAATACACGTCGACATTCGGTAGCATCTCATCCAGTCCCTTACAACAATAACAATATTTCCCAATTCCTCTATACCAATACATCATCATCGAGTACAACAAGCACTACCGCAACCGCGACAATATCCCATCAGAGAACCCTGTCGCTGCCCCTAGCCGCTGTTATCAATCAAACGCAATCATCTAAAAGATCCGTGTTACGCTGTATGTATTTTCAGTTTCTCTTTTTCTCATACTCTCTTTCTCATCAGATGAAATTCTTGAACTCCCGTCATGCTGTTAACAAAAGAAAATTTTAAATCAGTGCTTTTTATCATCATCATCGATTAAACAATTGTTTTATTCTTATGTATAACAGTATATATATCCCAACAAGTGCAGTGCAATCCTGTGATGAACTTTCGATAAACTTCATGGGAGTAATCTTTCTCTGGTGTACCGCCTTTAAGTTGCTTGCATGCCGTGACATACGCTTATGCTTTTAGCTTCACTTTTTTTTTTAACATTAAATTTTTTATATGAGTTATATATGTGTGTATGTATTTGAGTGAGTGCAAGCGCATGTACGTGTGCGTTTGCGTGCACTATGTACATAGCATATGTTTATGTATTCAACTACAAAGCGTATGAACATGATTTCTTCCCCCTCCATTATTTTATTGACAGACTCGTATTTTTATCTAAATTTATCGTTAGATTCTATCATATTACTATTGCTTTATGTTGAATTTCATTAAACTTTCATTTTTATTGGATAAATAT
>JAPYYT010001283.1:0-63222 GCA_030522565.1 Ceratosolen corneri
TGCCGTGATATATATACAGTATAAGTTTTTTAAATATCTTTTAAAATACGCTTTTATATAAACATGTAAAAAATTAATTTATTATCACTATCCCTCAACTTGATAGTTAACATTTTCAAGCATATGAAACATTATTAAATACCAAACTAAGCTTTCTGTGAGCTTTCTGCTTTCTGCGATTAAAACAATATATATAAATTTAATGTATTTTGTTGTACACACACACACACACACACACCCAACTGTATCTCCTTATCTGTATTTTTCATTAACAATTTGATAAAAAAATTCAAAATCTTAATACCATCGTACCTGTACATTATTTATACAGAGCGTGTAAATATGCCGTGTACAATACTAAAGTTATAAAAATGAAAAAGTAAGCCTTTCACTTTTATTTTACACTAACATTTAATCTGCTTTGATGCGCTGGACATAATGGAATTGGCTTTGAGAACAAATTTTCTGCATTTGCTGTATGGGGTTACGACTCACCATCGCAAAAAAATGTTTAATGTATTTATGAATGAAATCTTCAATTTTATTTTTTTTCAGGCGTGCCAACAGTACGAGACAGGTGCGATAGCTTACCGTCAAGAGCACGAACGACGAGCGAAGGTCACCCGAACAATATCAGTGCAATGACTATCATCGCTGTTCAACAACAACAGCAACATCATCACCATCATCCGCAACAACAGCAACAATACTCGAGGGCTGGCCACTTGGCACCCCATGTGCCTCGGCCCCATTCTATGCACAGCCGAGTAATGTCTTATTCACCTCCAGTCGTCACTATGTCTATCAATCCGATTTCGGCTGCATGCTCTACGGATTCAGCGGGCTCATCTCTCTCGATAGATGATGCTTCTGAGAATATGGAGGAAGGAGTAATATCTAAATATGGACATTCGCTTACGCCCGACGAGCCGGTCATACTTGAAGAAAACGGCGACGATTATGTGCCTTGGTCGACCAGCCACCAGCAAAAGTACTCTCCCAATTTTAAGTCTTGTTCTCCCTCGCAGGTGAGTTATAGAAAAGCCATCATGCACAGAAATTGTATTGATCTACTCAATTATATAATTATATTTGATGAGCACGTATTTAATGTGTGTAATGTAATATTTGATCTTATAAAAACATGAGCGTTATCATCATTAAGTGATCCTTTACATAAAGAAAAATGTACATCTATACTTAATTTCTAACTCTAGTAAAGTAATTTAATAAATATATTTTTAACACTATTCTTGTAAATATTTAATTATTTTATAATTTTACTCTATAATTTTAATTCTCTATTTTGTATAATAAGTATCATTAAAAATTAAAGTATAATTTTGCATTTTACAAATTTTTTTTAATAATTTATATAAATGTTTATATATTAAAAAATTATTTTTATAATAGAGTTTAAAAACAATATTTAATTTGCTGTATATTAAAATTAATATTATATAATTTAATTTTTTAATTGTTTATAAATGAATTATAAATTTCAACATTTATTAATGAAAATATTTTTAATTTAATAATCAAAATTTTTTTTTATCTATATGTTAAAAGTATAAATAGATTCATATATATCTATATATCTGAAGTATTTTTAGTGTCTTAAATATTTCATTTTTTATTTCTTATATATTAATTAAACATACAACTATTTAAATTAACAATTAAATACGATAAATGTTTTTCTAATTTCATTTAAGACGTTTTAAAAATTCTATATAGTGTGAAAAGTTATGACTTAAAATAACCAACTATCAATATGAATATAAATAAAATAAAAAATATTGCTAATATTCTTACCATTTAATTTTTACCATTTTATTAAAATTTAATCAAATTATTTATAAAGACTAATTTTAAAAGAAAAATAATTTTGATAACTTTGCTAATTTATAATACAGTAATACTTTATTTTTAATGTAATAAATGCTTAATATCTATTATTAAATGCAATATTTATTGTCTATTACAGCAGAGTTCCTATGTTGAAATGTACAGTCCCTGCAGTTCTAGCCCCAGTCGAGGAGTGTACATGCCTATGAGCCCAGCAACTGGTGCCCACTCACACTCTCGTGCTTCATCTCTTATTGAAGAGAGTAGCACACTGTCTGATGGTTACGTGTCTATGGCTCCGGTAGGTGATGATGGTTACGTTGATATGGATCCTATACACAATCACAATGACCATTTCCCTGATGATATGTCTCAACATGGAGGTAGTAGTTGTTCCGTTACCTCTGGTACGCCTAGTACGGATCTGCGCTTTTCCGAATACCATCTAGACAAGGTTACCAGTTTCCTAGCACCTGGCGAAGATTTGCAAGCAAGGCCAACCAGAGCTTACTCTGTGGGATCGAGGCCAGAGCAAGCCAATAGACACCGAAAAAACAGGTGAAACTATACATTTTTATTAGAAACAACGAAATTTCTAGAATTTTTATGTCAAATTTTGCATTTATAGCTGACTTAAATATAATTTATATTTATATTATTATATTTATTACATGAATACTACGGAATTTAAAATTAGACAGCATATGACATGTACATGAAAAGATTAAACTGAAAATGTGTGTCTAAGTATAAAAACTCAGTGATTTTTATGATGAATTTTTCCTTATTTATTATTCTGATTTATCTAGTTTTTAATTATTAATTATATTAAAAAAAATTGTTATAATTATAAATTAAAATTATACTTACCTGTAAAAAAACATTTAATGTCTAATTTCAGATTGGACATTACTCATCAAGATTCAAGTAGAGTACGAGCTTTTTCTGTGGGAAGCCGATCTAAAAGACCTGAAATTGGGAGACTTGCAAAAGTTGTTACTGCTCCACTAGTTGCTGGTATTGAAAATTCACACTCAAATAAATCAAGCTCAGCACCTCTTTTATCAAGTTCATGGAGTCATAATTCAGGCTGTTCTATTACTTCTGAACGAATGGAAGATTTAATGGAGCTGGACTTCACTAAACCTAATGTTCCAGTTACTCTTTCATCACCTCTTTCATATTCACAATTGCAATCATATTCAACCGTCACTGATACCAGTTCCTACATTGATATGTCTCCGGGACAGCTGCCATTATCAATTATTGCTCCATGTGTAGACATGAACGGACCAATCAAGGTAAATAGTTTATATTATAAGATAAATAATCATTTGCTATCTCATTACATGAATTATTACATGAATATACTATAAATTTATTATATGTAATTAATTAATTAATATGTTCTTTTATTTTTGTAAAGTATTTGTTAAAAGATTTTTGTTTATAAATATTGACTCTGATTGTAAGATCATAATATACCAGATTATAATAGTCAAAGAAAAAATTTTGCTATTTTTTATTTAAAATAAGATCCAATCAATCAAGAACATTTACCTGTATTGAAAATTCTATTTATATAATTAAAAACACATTTATTATTTAAGAAATACTATTGCCAATATTTAATATACCTTAAAATAAATTGTGTTAAAATAATGGAATCGATAATGCAGTATATAAATAATTGTATTACTAAATTAAACTTGAATAATTGACATTCTTTCGTTTATTAATGAACTTTCTTTTGTATTATTTTGAAACGTTTAATATCAATTCAATATAGTTACTTAAAATTTCATTCTACAAATGTTATTTCCATAATTTATATTTTTTTAAATAATACTTTTTATTGATAATCTTTTAGATTCATCTTAAACTAAACAAGTACAATCATTTTTATTAGTTAATTACATATTTTGAAATTTAACAAAAAATTAAAAATAAGTCTGTGAATTAAATTCATTAAATTATATATTAATTTTACTTTCACAGATAAATCGAAATAACAGCAGCAACAATAACAATAACAATAACAACAATAACAATATTACTACTGCTAATCATAATCACAATCACAATCATTCTTTAGTAATGATCTCTACTCATAAATCAGTTATAACACAGATTTCGTCGATGTTGAAACCTGTTGAAGAAGCGGAATCGTCTTATATGAGAATGAATGGACCTACAGAAGATTGGTCTCATTTAGGAATAAGTCCGAGGCAAGTACCGTCGCCGTGTCACGATGATTATACTGAAATGAATGGGCCACCTGGTGTTAGCAGAACAGCTCCAATGGACCTACCTCAACCGCGTCGCCCACCTGAGGGTTACGTAGAAATGTCCTTCAAAGCCAAACCAAGTTTTGAGCAAGACTATATAAACATGAGCATGGGTATTGGACGCTGCCACCGAAGACATTATAACAATCGCAAAAAAAAAAGCTCTCTACCTATTGCAATTCAAGCAGGAAGTAAATCTTCAAAAACTCCAAATTTTCTACTGCTCAATGGTAGTCCGACTTCTGACAGTTTAGCAAGTACACCGGTTTCGCCCCCTCATGCCACCCCCACAGGTTCTACCGCTACAATATTTCCTTTTTCGCTTAATAGTCCGCAGTCACCCGTTAAACCATTCACCATGTCGCAGGTCGACGATGAAAAATCTTCCTCTATCGCGGTAACCTCCGCAAAGAGTGATTACGGTACCACGCTACCAACAACAAGGAAGATTTCGGCGCCAAGCCCATTACCTGGGGTCGATGGCTGTCCTTCTTCGAAGAAGCCACACGATAACTTGGAAAGCTATACATCTACAAATTCCATCACAAGGTATTTATGATTTTCAAACTTCGTTGCTCCTTAACTTTTATAATATAGATATATAATATATCCATTATAAATATTTTGCTTAATTTACATATGATTTTTAAAATAAATTTATTAATTAATATAATTTAGATGCAAAAGAAACAATCTTAAGAATAATTGTCACTTCTATAATATATTAAAAACCTACACAACTTATAATTTCATTATAGAAGAATAATTTGAAATATCAATTTTGTAAACTTATTTTCTATTGTTATTAGGTATTTTAAAAATATGTATCGTTACGGTATATTTTAAGAAAACTTGTGGTTGAAATTTTTTTGTTTTTCTCTTAATGATAATTAAAATCTTGTAATATATAGCTAATATAAAGTAAAAAATTATGTTTTTTACTTAAAAAAGTATTTTATAAAATTAAAAATTTTTTCATTTTAAATTTACTCAAAGCCTTTTGTAAATATAAAGATAGTTTCATGTAGTTTCATAAAATATATCAAAGTATCATAATAAAAAAATTTTTTATATAAATGTATTAAAAAATACTAGAATAGCGAAAATTTACTTAACAGCTTAATTGTAAATTATGATTTTACTTTTCAGGCACGTGAGTGGCATTGTCTACAATGAATCTTTGCGACTCATATCGAATTCGATAGGATTAGTTCAAGAACCGGTGGCTCCGCTCAGTCCGATTACGAAAAAATTATCGGATTTAACGGTATCGAAACCGCGAGTCGTAACTGCTTCACCAACGACAAGCCCCACGCCCTCTGGCTTTAAGACAAAGATTCTCGAGGATGTGATGCCATCTCTAACACTGACACCCTTAGCTAATTCCTTGGATAGCGAAGGTTATGAAAAGTTGCAACCTGGTGCGACACTCCTGCATTATGCAAGTCTTGACCTACCTGAGATTGTCGGAGCTCCTCCAGTTTCGCCGACTCCGATCCAAGAAGGTTTCAACTACGTAGAGATCGATTTTGCCAAATTCAAACAAAACTAGGATTATTCCGACACATTTGTAAAGAGATACCGCCGAATTTCTTATGTGTTATTGGTGCTTGACATTGTTTCGATCTTTTTGTCATAAACAATCAGTCGAAAATAATGATTACGCCTTGTAAATATAAAAATCATGTATGTATCTTATGAAAAAAAGAAACAACCAAGCTTAAAAGATTCATGTATACATACGAAACGTTTAATATATATATATATATATATATATATATATATATCTATATATATATGTAAACGTTGACTTCTTTTTTTATTTTACTGCATTATAAGCTGTTATTCTCTTGATCTTCCCAATTAACCATTTTGCTTGGTTATCATTGAAAATAAATTTGAAGATAATTTATTTTACAAGTTTTGAAATAATTTTAAGGATAAATAAAAGACAATTCAACCGTCAATTTTGTCATATTTATTTAAAGCATATGCAAAATATTTTGTTTAATACATACATACAATTATAACAATTTTAAATCAATATGTAAAATACAGAAGTGATGATTCATCATTTCGAAATTTTCTAAATTTACTTTTAACATATTTTATTATGTATTGAAACGCACAATACATTATTCTAAAAAAATCATCAGTTATGATGAATCACCTTATGCAAAATAAAAATATGAATTCTACGATATATAGAAATTAACAAACAAAAAATAACTAGATACTTAATTGATTAAAATTATTTTAATAATAGTTACTTCCACCAGAAATTTTACTTTTATAATTATTAAAAACTTGCTCTTAAGCAATAGTAATCAGTGAATCTACAAAGTAAACTGTTTTACAGTCGCAGTTATTGAATCAAAATAAAAATGTCTTGCTCTTAGCATTATTTATACAGGAAATTAAGTAATATATTTGGATTTTTTTCTATGAAATTACTTTCTTCAAAATAGTATAGATGATATATCCAAATTAATGCAAATTGTAAAAGTGCATAAATTAATTAAAATGTTCATTTAATTATGTTTAGATAAAGACATATTTTGATTTTGTATTAAGTAAATAAAATTATCTAAGTGTATCTATTACAGATACCAAAATCAAAGGATTAAATCTATATTATACAGCAATATAAAAGGATTTAAATGTTTGAAAAGAATTTTTAATTTATATAAATAATTTCTTTTCAAACTTTTATTGAATCATTTACGATATGCATTTTATTTTAAAAATAAATATTCATCTTAGAAAATTCATTTTTAGAATAATATATACCATAATTTGTTATAATATATTTACAACTTACTAGTCACTTTATAAAATTAAAGATGAGTACCCAGAGAAAAAATATATATTTATAATCAATATAAATTGTTATATATATAAATACTATAAGTGTTATGTAATAATAGGAATTTCGTTATTGCGATTAATTGAAGTGAATATATTAAATTAGTTAAATTAATTTTTTATTTGTAGCGTAGTGTAACTCAGTAAACAAATTAATAACTTTTACACTTTATTTAATTCACGTATTTCAATTGCTATTATTTACTACTACAATAATAGACTTAGAAAGCAATATTTTGTAATAATATCCATTTCAAAAATTAAAAAACAATAAATATTCCTGAGTTATCTTAAAAATGATTTAACTAGTAAGTTGCAGTCTAATGTAAATATAAAGTTTTAATGTTCTCAAAATTCAAAAACAATTTTGTAAAATCAATTTTTTTACATACCTATTCAAGTTAATTCATTATCTATAAATTTACAATTTCATAACATGATATCAAAATATAAATTTAAAAATACTTGATTATAATATTGATTTCATGTAAATTATCTAGTTCTATCTACCTATTGATGATTTTGAAGTAAACTTCACATAATTAACTATCATCTTCAATTTTGTATGCTGCACGATACTTCAATTTCTCTTCGGGTGCCATATTTTCCCAAATATCATATAAATATTCTCGCACCTGCTCATCTGTCGTATCCAAGTATTGCTCTTTAACTGTAAATAAATTTCTTTCAACGTACACTTCAAAATCTGGTGGCTGTAACTTATTTATCATTTTGGTAATACGTTTTTGCTTTTGTATTGCAATTGTTCGTATATCATCCTCATTTGAAGGAGAAACTGGTGGAGTTTCTAAATTTAAATTACTTTCTTCTTCCAAATTACCTGTATTTGTACTCACTTTTAATTCGTTATTTGAATCAGTTTGTTTAAAAAACTGAAAATCAAAATTTCTTATTATTACCTAATATAGTTAAAATTTCAGACAGTACAGGATTTTGTGTCGTTTACTTTTTTTTTGTTTATACTGTTTTCTTCTTTGCGTTTTCTTTTTCTATTAATACTATTACTTTTAGAAATATTATTTGTTAAGTCTTTTAGCTGAGGTTTGAAATTATCTAAAGCAGTCATGTCAAGTTCATAAAGAACATCCATAGCCTCTGCAACTGCTTTTTGCCATGTACCAAAAATATTTTGTTTAACAGATAAAGCTGCAGCAAATTTAGGTTCTTTTTTTCGTATTATATCAGTAATAAGACTTGCTCGTTTACGAAAATCTTCAATTCCATAAAAAGGAATCATGTGATGAGATGGTATCCAACTGTGTCTACCATTATCATTGAAAAAGTGTACATGAATCATATGTGTCTTAGATTTACCAATAGCTACAAATGATTTGGTATTTAAAAGCTTTAATAAATAATATTATAGAAGTATAATTTAATAATTTTAATCATACTTACTTTGAACTTTTTGAAATACCATTAATGAATTAGGATCAAATGTTATCATACATGGCCAAAAAGGATAAATACTCATACGAGCCCAAGCTAATTGACCTATTTCCCATAAACTATTTTTTAGTAAATGTTCAGAAGTCACGGAGTCACTTAAATTGCTTGAATATCTTAAAATACTTTTTTCTTCTTCGCCATCATTACTTTCATTCACTGACGTAAATTCATCATCCTTAAAAGATATGTATTATTTTATATAGCTTTATGTACATTATAACTTTTAACTAAAAATATATAACCAAAATATATTTTAAAAAATAAAATACGATAAAATACATTACATTTATTTAATTCCAATATCTTATATCATATAAATTATATATTTACTTCTGTTAATTTAGGTTATATCATATTTATAAAAAAAGCTTACCAGTTCAATATTTTCTTTCTCTTCTTTCAAAGTATTTTCATTGATTGATTCACTTTCTTTACATTCCATGATTTAATGAATAGCAAGTAATTGATAAATATTATTTAATTTATAATTTAGCTTATTTTCTTGCTATTGAATATATTAAAGTTGACATCGACGTCAACAAATAAGATATCAGGCGGGATAACTACGCGCGCTTTCTTGGCAAGTAATACTTTATGCGCATGCGTAACTCTGAACATTTGCATACTGTATCTTCAGAATATTTTTACAACTAACTTTACATTTCAACATTTCAGATTATATATTGTGTTTTTTTATTATAATGACAATAAGGTAATAAAACATTATTCAGTGTGGAATCAAATTCAAGTATAGAATACTGTGGTACAATAATAATAATATACATTCTATATGCTAGTTTTACATGATTATATTTTTGATTTTTTATTTAAACGTGTACTTACAAATATGTCAATCAATGTTGTAAACAAGTTTCGGCAAATTTTTAACATTTTAAAGCAAAAACATGATTTTCTTATTATACAATAAAGACCTTGTATTACACATTTATATTAATTATCGAGTTAATTAATTGAGTTAACATTCAATTTAAACAAATTAAGACTACATTTAAATATAAACGATCGTAATGTATTTACCATTTGAATCATCGTAAGAATATTGAAAATATTATTTTTTAAATTTATCAGTATCACTTAAATTATTAAGTTTTTCTTTGTGCAAAAGAATCTCAATTTGCACAAAATATTAATTGGTTTTAATTTTTGAATACAAACTATTACTGCTATAAATTTAAATATACAAATATCCAAAGTACTATGTAAAGCAAGCTATTTATTAAGAAACTTTTTATTTATTGCCCTTATTAAGAATTTATTCAACTTTAATTTTTTTTAATTTTTAATATGTTTTATGTAGAGATTTATTAAAATAATCTTTTACAAAATCAATAAAAATATTTATTAGATTTTGAAGTAATTTGATTTAAAACACCGTTGTTCTGAATTTTATTAACATTTACTAAAAGTTAGTAATATTATTCATATAGTATTATATATAATTATCTTATAGTATTATATATAATACTTTAGTCAATATTTAAGTGTTAATATTAAAATACAGCGTGTTCAATAATTTGATTTTTTAATTTAATTAAATTTTGTAATTACTGCATACAAACATTCAAATTTAATTTAATAAAAATATCACCCTATGTATCTTTTAATAGCATTATAACCTTTATTATCATATATTTTGGACACTGTTAAATTTACGACGACTATTGTTATTATAATTTTTTTTAACATTTTATTTTAATTAAAATTATTAATAGATTAAGTAATATAAAAATAAAATAAAATTGTATAATATATTTATGATAAAATTATTACATTAAAAACTATAACATAAACAATAACATAATTGAAAATAATTATCGTCAATTAATTAAAAAAATCTTTATTGAGTAAGATAAATTTATCGACTACAATTTAGTAATTCAAGAAGGATTTCTATTACATATAAACGTCAAAGAAAATTACTATTCTGCAAGATTCCGTAAATTTCTTTTAGAAAAATAAAGCATAATGCTATAATACAGGAACTGTATTTTAAATTAAAAATAAATTCAATATACAATGGCATATGTAACATATTTGCAACATAAAAATTTGGTATTCTTTATATTATTTCTTACTATGATTGATATTGATTCTGCAATTAATTATATCATACTAGAATATGTTATTTATTTAACAAAAATGAAAATTTTAGTTTTCAAACACGTAGAACTATTTTCTTTACATTTTTATTGCGCTTGTAAATAGAATGCATATTATAATTATTATAAAGAATTAATTGAATAATAAAAGCATTAAAGGAACCATAAAAAAATATTACTTTCTGAGAGCACTATTACCTACTTGAAACATACTGTTCATATCTAGGATGCTGTATTACTTGGTTTAGTTGCAAAAAATGTAGTTATATTTTATTTTGTACTTTCCACATTGTCGATGATTTTATGCATCCACGTTTTCAGACCTATAAATAGTTTCTTTGTCTCGTATCATAATAATTATGTTTTATATGCAATAAAACATACTATAAATTACTATAAAACATTCTCTTTACTATAAAATAATTCATTTGTAAAAAGTTTCATTTTGTCAATTTTTTAATTTATTTTTATGAAAACTGTCTAATATATATGTGATAAATTAAAAATACCATTGTATTAAGTATTAAAAATACCACCTAATATGTAAACTAAAATAGTAGAATCAAACAATTTCAATTAAATAATTATATTTTAGTTTTAATGCATATAAAAAGAAGTTGTATTTTAAAAAATAAATAAAATAAATATAATTAAAATATTGGAATATTTCATTTTTGTACTATAATTATTTATAAACTGTATTATATTAAATTTTATTTTATATATATTAATAATTAAAAAATAAGTTTTGTAATACAGAATAGTTCTTTATATAATTATTCAATTTTTAAATTAGAAAAGTACAAAAATTTATATTTTATCTGCGACTAATTGTTTGAATGAAATTAAATTTTTTATTTAAAATTGCCTATAAGCAGTTACAAAAAATATTTTTATTATATTTCTTAGTATAATATATATTTTAATTACAAATATTATAATTATAAATAAAAATATTATATCCTTGAACATATATAAATTTAAGTTTATAATAAAAATGAAAAGTTTATAAGATATAAGTTCTATTTGCATTATACGAAAATCGTTTAAAAAAATTTTTTATTTATATTTAAAAAGAATTAAAACCATTTTTCTAATTTAAATAATATTTATTATATTTTCTAAGTTTTAAATAGTATTTATAATAAAATTAATTTAATAATACAATTAATAAAATTATTAACTACATTAATAATAAAAACAATTAAATCTTTATATAATAACTTTGTATAATTAATTTATTTTATTTAATTATTTTTTAATTTCAACTGTTATAATATAGATATAGAAAAAATATTGAGTTCAAAATTAATATACTAATAATTAAATACTACACTAATTTTTATTTAGTTTTTGTTCTATTTTTTATGTTGTATAATAAAACTACATATTTATGTTCTTGTATATTTCTTTATAAAAATTATAATATATACTAACCGATTTTATTATTTTTTTTTTTATTATAGATAATATTTCTTTTTGAATAATATATTTATCAAAATTCTAATAAATATAGTCAAAAATCGTTATAACAGATATCTTATACAAATATAATATAAAATAAAATCGTACGTTACATAAACTATTTTTATACAGACTCATAAGAAATAAAATTAATTTATAAGAATGATTAAAGTAATTATTACTATTTGATCTACAGTAAAGATCTTTTATGTAATTTTCAAGTATGCTGTAGTTATTTACATATGTTAGCAATCGAAGAAAAAGCATGTTCAGCAAACATCATAAAACAGATGATTTTTAATTAACTTTTATTAATATTTGCAAGCGGTTCTTTACAGTACAGATTATTATATGAAATAATATTACTATTTATATTAAATAAGTAATTTAATAAGTTTTAAAATGTTTTTATTAAAAAATGAAATGCAATAATTATTAAACTTAATAAAAGTTTATTAATAATATAATATTAATAATATAAGTTTTTAAAAAATGAGAAAAAATATAACATATTTAATACTTCGACGAATATAGTAATAAAGTGTTATTAATAAAATTAATTGCATATATATAGTCATACGTTTATACACACCAGTGTCATGAAAAGGTAATATTTTAAGAAAGATTGATTATGTATTCCATAAATAATATATTTATTATTTGTGTATATATAATTTCAGATATTTTAAACATTTCCTATATACAAATATGTTGTAAATATTTTAATGTTAGTTCGATAGGCAAAGGTGAATTTTTATTTAAAATATTATGATTAAATTTAATTAAAAATTTACCAACAATAAAATTTACCAAAAAAAAATTTTTCCATTTAAATATTATTGTTTTTAAAAATCGATATTTGCTGTAGTTGTTTATCGATTGAGTATTTAAAAAATCATTGATTACTAAATTTTAAGTATTATCTCGTTATTAGATTTTTATAAAGATATTTAGTAAATTTAGTAAAAAAGTATAATATTTATTATAAATTATAATATATATTATATAAAAAACAATCTATTATTAAATAAATATAAAAAAGTAATAAATATAAAAAACATAAAATAAAAATAAAAAAGAACTTAAAAATTAGTTGAATGTGTAACACTCAGTACTAAAATTTTGATAGTGCAGAATTTATAATTTTTTGTTTACTTTGTTTCATTTTAAAATTTTTTTATTGAACGTACAGGTAAATTAATTGCTTCGATTTATTAAAAAATCTACAATATTAATGATCTTATGATATTATTCAATCGAATATATATTATTTAATATTATTTGATAGCTATTTTTACCAGTTCTTCCGTTCATAATATCTTCATTGTTTATTAACTTTATATAATATTGTCGCAAGATTAAAATAATGTACTTTTATTATCAAGCATATCATTATACATTGGCCTGGATCCGTCTATTTGAGTTATTTAAGGGCTGTGTATATGATACTGCTTTGGATATTAAAAAAAAATGTGTAAGGTTACCTTATATACTAATTATATTAAGTATACCCTATTCTTTTATAGTCTTGGCGATTTCATCAGCAAGTTGACGACTCTTAGTCACATGCCGTTAAACAGGCGTGGGCAAACACAATGAAAGAAGTATACAGTGGGGGAGGAGTTTCGCTGCTAGATGGCAGATAAAAGCTAATTGAATTTAAATCATGAATACGAACGAGGTTCGCGTTGTGAAGCAGTGCAAATGTCCGTCGGCAATCTGGTGGCAGCTTTGTGCTAGCTTAAAATCGTGGTACTTCGTCAGCCCCCTCGGGCCATTGCCGAGTACTGTTTCCTAGTTGTTCACCGATTAGTAACATTGTGATATAACGATCGTGATATCGATTGGAATATGTACTTGATTAGGGTGTACCTTACTTTTAAACTTCTAAGCTTCTTAAATTTTTTAAAACTTTTATAACTTTTTCATTAATCTTTAATAATAAACTTAAAAGTTATTTTTTCAATAATATTATTATATGGCCACTTATTTTTAAAAAATATTAACATGTAATAATATTATTGAAAAAATAACTTTTAAGTTTATTTTTTTAACGTAAATAGAAAGAATTATGTAATACGTATTTTAAATATACCTGATTTGCTTCTACTTTAAAGTATATAGAAAGTATAAATTAAGTCTTAAAAATTAATAGTAGTTTTGAATATAAATTCATAATAGTATTTATTTGAAAAACAGAGTATATATAACCAAAATTATTTTTTTTTTCAGTTTAAGTGTTGAAGATAGAAAAAAATTTTATTAATCATTTTTGTTGCATATTCGTTGCATCTTAAGTAGAAAACATTTAAGCAGAAGTCAATGTCTACAAAATTATTTTTATGAAGGCAGAATGACTTATATAAATTAGTTTACGTTATTTATTATTAATGAATGGTAAAACCTTTCATCGATAAGCTTGCTTATAAACATTGAGGTAGTCATAAATTACATTTCCATAACCATGTATATTTTATATGATCAATGAATAAAATTAATAATTTGTTTAGCAACTAAGATTGTATTGTATTAAAAGAAATATAGCATTCAAAATAGTTCGTTTTGAAATTTCTTATTTTGTAATAAATCTTCTATGTATAATTGGACTCTTTATTATGAGTAAAACAAAAAGCTTTTGATGATATTGATATTTTTGTATAAAATTAGTGGTTATTTAAAAAATTTATATACTAAACAATAAACATTATCGTACTGAAAATTAATAAAGGTTAAATAAAGTTTTTAGTTTTTGTTACAAGAAATTTTACTTATACATATATCTTAAAATTCTTCAATTTTTTAAAAATTTTGCTATTTTAAAAGTATTGATGCGGTTTTATATAACGTTACAATAATATGTTTATTATTAATTAAAATCTGTTTTATGATTAATCTATATATAAATACCTACAATAATTTATATAATATATATACAATTAATGTTTATATAATTATAAGTTATAAGTAATATTTATTAATGACTAATACGCTATTAATAATTATTTAGCTATTAATTATTTAATTATTAAATATATTTTTTAAAGAATATTTAAATATAAATTCATGTTTAAATATAGACAAATATTATTCAGCCAACCTCAAAGTCTTGTTGAAAATCATTTTGTATTGAAATTTTAAAACTAAATATACAAAATTGAAACAATATCAATATTTATTTCATATATTGGTTATAAATTAAAAGTTAATACGAAAATTCTTGCTTTGAAACATCCGACCGCAAAGATCTTAAAACAAAATATTCTTATGTTCTGAATGTTATTTACGAAAAAAGAGTCGCTTGGACGTAGATAACTAAATCGAGTATCAAGGCAAAAAGGCACAAAAGGTGAAAAAATGTAAGTGATTGAGATGAATACGAAGTTTGTAATATCATGTGAGAAACGATCAAACGGCATACGATGCATGTCAAAGAATAAAAAATGAGTCGAAACAAGAATCGTCAAGGTTCTCGTTCGATGCATAACTTATAAAAACATCGTGAAGCTTGTCGCGACCCTGAACTCAGGGTCACTGTAGTCGCGTGGCGTTGAAAAATCTCTTTACAACCCTCGTTTGCAATAATGACCCAGCCTCGAGCCCGCGCCCTCATCGGGTCCGCGTCCTTTCTCCGTTCAGCCCTAACGAAATATGCCATTGACTTTGCCCTGACAACGGACCATAACTACCGTTGACTTTTCTTCCTTCTTTCATCAGCACGCGCCCCGTAGTCTTAACGCGAAGACTTTCGAATTATATGACTACCAGGGGGCTCCATCAATGCTGCTCAGTTTCAACAAATTTCCTTATGACTGCTGTAAACGATTTCATTTATTGCACCTTTCTCATTCGTATTTTCAAGACTTCCTAGCGTGCTCCTCCAATGTTGTCGTGGTCTCAATTTAGTCGGAGACGCGGACGTTAGGAATTTTTTTTTAATTGAATTTGCGGACAAACACACCAATCTATTAGTTTATTCTTTTTTTTGTAAATGATCGACCTTCATTCATTTATATCCAACTTTAAATATTAGCTTGGTACACATCGGATTTTTTGCTTTTTATTTCTATTCAAAACACTGTTTATACAATTTATTAACGTTACCGATCAATAATTATGAAACAAAACAGTTACAAATACACTTGTGTACAAGATATATTTTAAAGAAAATATTAAATATTTATTAAAGTATATTATTAACAATATTAATTTTTTTTCTTTTACACTAAATATTTATAAAATTTATACATTAGATTAACTTAATATTTAATTTGTTTATAATGTTCATTAATATCATTTATTAAATATATGATTAGTACTATACTCTATATGGTGATATATATCATTAGTATTATAATATCTATAACAATTTTTAATATACCTAATTCATAGTTGAAAACAAAAGTTTAAAATGATTGCATTTACTTAAATGAATACTACAATAAATACGATAAAAATATTATACAATTGGTTTATTTATTAAAAATCTTAAATGTACATGTCCTTAGTATATAAAATTTTTAAATATTTTAAAAAGATTAACTGAATATATTGAAACATTAATTGGAAAATATATAACTATGAATATATAAATATATATTGATTTATAAATTACACATATAAAACACATATATACACATACAAAATTACACATATAATCTATGTAATGATATTTAAGCAAAATTAAATAGTAAATATAAATATTCATATTTTCTTATTTATTATTAAAATGGTAAACAGAAAACGTCTATTTAACATTTTTATTCAAATATATCATAATCTTTTAATTTATTGTTTAAATTTTGCAGTTACTTAAAATTTTTAAATATTCTAAAATTTATTATTTAATTGTATTTTCAATTATTATCAACAGGTTAATACTTAAATATTGTAAGATTTGCTTTTTCTTCAAATGAAAAAACATGTTAGGTAATGTTAGGTAGTTTATATTTTTTGTAGAAAGAAGTATATGGAAAAAGTTTGATTATTTAGGAAGTTGTTTACTAATAGCTGACGTAGTCTATCTCTAGAATGCTTAGCATTGGACACGCTAAGTATGTTTCTTATTTTTATAATAAAGCGTATTTCTCATCAAAATTTTTATAAGGATTTAATTGTACTATAATAAGATAATAGAATATTTTAAAAGTTACTAATATATCTATTTCAATTTAGGTTGTAAAATTTGAAAATAAAAATAAAATTATGAGAAGCAAATTAAGGTATATTTTGACTGTATAACCTTTTTATAAATATTTTAATTTTTTTAAAAAGTATTATTTATCAAGACACCTGTGATAAAGCTAGTAATAGTAGCTTTATTTATTCGTTTATTTATTTCTTAGCATCAGTCATGATGAAGACATATTTTGCCAATCTAAAAATGAGAGTGATAAAAAGAAAGCACATCTCCCCGAGCAAAGGTATTTGTGCGTAGAATAGTGATTTCAGCTCCAAAAATATACGGGGGCTCATGTAGACGTCCTTGGAGCCACGCGTCCTCCCTCTCTTTCTCCCTTTCTTTTTCCTTAGCAAGCATTGAGATTTAAGATTCCAGGCACTTTATGGAGGTCATAATGGGTGCTGCAATGTTCATTTACCTTTGGTATGCGCACGCGTCTTTCCGTTCACGGTAATCCATCCTTTCTATCTTTGTCTTTCCAAGTCATGCGCGCATCGGGTGGATCTGCACTACGCGGCATTTTACAACGCTTTACAAGCGAATCCAAAGCTGACTACCAGAGAATTCTTCTCCCTTCTTCCCTGACCCTTAGACGTGAACTTTCATATTTACAATGCCATTGTGCAGAGTTTTACGAGGCTACAATTCCTGTTTGCAATATTACTTATTTTCATTAAAACGACTGACAGTGGGTGGTTTTCTCCTTTATTCTCTTTCTCTCTTTTTCTCTCTCTCTCAGTCACGCTTAAATTCTCAAGGTCATTTTTACTCCGCCTTGAAAAACAGTTGCTTGTACATTACTAGAGTACCCAACACTATGCATTTCCTTTAAACTGCGCCACTTTTTATATAATATTATCGCTTTATTTTCGCCACTTGAATTTAATGCGACCATCAAATATATTTGAGAATTTTATCTCTTTCAACCTAAAATAAAAGTTGATAGCTATAGAAGGATTAAAAAGTTCAGATTAGTAAGATTGGTAAATAATTTATGAAAATGCTTAAAATCGTTTATTTCTTAAACTTAATCTCAAAAATAAATTAGTCACAACGGATTATAATGGATTAAAAGTAATATATTACAGTAAGTTAATTAATATTAAATTTGTCTATTATTTTATATCGTAAGTAGAATAAACTAAAGTTAAATTAAAAATACTTGTTTAAACGAATTTTTCTCGGTAAACTATTGTTTTATATATGCATTGTAACCTTTAAATCATTCCTAATTAGTGTAAATGTGTTTAGTATTTAATTTTACCATAATCATTATATTTACTCTAATGACTAAACTATATAAATGAATGTATAAATATATGTAACTACATGCAAAGAAATTAGAAAAATTTTCAATTTTTTAAAATTAATTTATATTATGAAAACGTAATAAATTACGAATTTAATTGGAAGTAATTGATTGTTTTAAGTTTTATATTTTTGATAAACAATGATTAAATAACACATATACGATATAGGAATTTATATATAGGATAAGAAAAGTAAAAAGTAGCAAGATATGAAATAAATCTTGTATATGTGATTAACGTCGTACCGTTAGAGAGAGAGAGAGAGAGAGAGAGAAAAGATTAAACGCGTGAAAACATGAATTTCTTGGTTTACTCTAAACACAGTTGAGTGACATGCAGCAGACTACAGACATGGTTACAACCACCCAGGCATTACATAAAACTTTTAACGTGGCTTATAAATATCTAGTGATAATGCTTCATATTTACTTTTGTATGAAACTTCTTATAACATTTGAATATTTGAAACGAGATTGCCAACTCGAATAAATAATAAAATAAATCGAATAAAGAGCATCTACATAAACTTTTGTAAATCAAATATGTTTGTCCGTAAATTTCAAATTATGTCTTTTAAAAATATACAATTTATATGGTTTTGTAAATTCAAAAGTCTTATGATTGTTTATAAAGTTAAGTTCATTACATTTTTATAATGAATCGTTGGTTTTTATTAGGATATTTATAAAATGAAAAACGTATAATTATTTTAAATAATACAAATAAGTGCAAATGTTATATATCACAAATACGGTACCTTTAATTATTATAATACAGTTTAATATACTATTGAAGTAGATTATTTAAAACAATAGTAACAAATTTTAGTTTAGATAAATTGAAATATATATTTTTCAGAATTATTATTTTTATTAAAGTTTTATATTTAATAATAATATAATGAACTTGGAGGAATACAAATTAAAAAATTTAATATTATATTAAATTGTTATTGATATTAGTTTATAATATCATATTATACATATTATATATTTAATACTTTATTTATTATGTATACAAAAATATTTATAAATTATAACTAATATTTGCTTATATAATATATAATATAGATGTTAGATATTTATTAAATTTTTACTGCTTACAGCCATTAAGTATATTTAATATTACCATAAAATTAGTTTTTATAATTATTATATTATATAAAAAAATATTATACAAACTTAAAATATTCATATTGATAGATCGTCTATATCTCAGTTATAAAAATAATTTTGAAAAAATAAGTTTAAATCATAAAATTATGCATTTTGATTAGGTCCTTTAGATTTAGTATTTTCCTTCTCATTATTCTATAGTAAGGAAAATTATTTTCGAAATTTAAAAACAATAAATTGCCTAATTAGGCAACATTTTTAATAAGAAAAATAAAAATTTTATAAGATTTTATATATAAATAATACAAAAAATATTTAAAATTTTTTTTAGTAATATAAATATTTAATAATTTGTAATCATCTTAATGAATCTAGTTAGTCCTGTGTAGGTAAAAATTAAAAAAAAATAGAACTAATGTATATATTTTGATAATAAATAATTAAAAAATTAGTAATAATATAATTTTTTCAAACTTTTTCGTATGATAATTTATATTTTATAACTTTAAATCTTGTTTTAAAAATAATAAATTAAGTAAAAATTATAATTACTATAAATAATTTGTGATGTATTGCGAAATACGATTATCAATAGTATCGATAAAAAGTTACTTATAATTATTGAAAAATGTATATCAATATTAATTTATATCAAATATATGTATATTGCCATTATTTTTTGTTGATATAATCAATAATTAATTATAACTTTAAAACTAATACGTAAGAAAATATGAACACATTATTTTAGTACTATGTGTAAATTGTTTTAATTGTACTTATATATTTAACTATTATTTGATAACAAAAGTATGTTGAGGAAGTTGGGAATACATAGTTTTTCTTTTATAGATATAATTAAAATATCAGGAATAGATTGAATTATAAATTGTTAAAAATAAAAAAAAATGTTTATTCATTAAAAAAAAAAGTTTGAAATTATATATAATAAATAATAGTCAAATTTATAATATATATCGATAATAAATATTCGAATATATAATTCTTTCAATTTGAATATAGGTTATTGTATATTATACTGTAGTTTGGTTACTTTAGTTTTGAATATATGTTTTTATATATTATATTGTAGTTTGCTTACTTTAGTTTGATATATTGCTTTAATTAATAAAAAGAGCATGTTTTCTATATAAGTTTCGTACGTGTCATTTAGTTATTTAAATTTTTATTTTGGCATATTTATTTATAAACAAACTTGTAATTTAATATATTCAACGTCACACAATATATAAGTAGCTTAACAAGGCTAAAGTCATCACGTGCATTAATCATTAGAAAATTATGATTCCTGGATGTTTATCGACTAACAGTTCTAAAATCTATCAAATAAAATCCATATATAGTGCAGATATTATATAAGTGATTAAACACTGGACATTTATTAAGTCTTTTGATAAAAATATTTTTCTTAACGTTTCCTATAGCCAAGAGTCATCATAATAAAATTGAATTGAAGTTTGAGTTAAAAAATCTTCTAGTACGCTTTAATATCACAATTAAAAATTAAAATAAAAAGTATTATTTTATTTTTCATTTGTTTTATTGTGGAAGTCATGATATATACCAAAGCAGTGCAATTGATCGCATTAGAGTGTAATAAACATTGGTCAAATGGTGTGGATAGTCATAAAATGCGCGTTTCCGCTACCAAATAAATATGCCTACTTATATACTCACAAAGACATGAAGTTTCATTTTATATCCATTTAAGTTTTGTTGTTTTTTTTAATAACGCCTATTTCATTAACTTATCCGATAGTCTTTCGTTCACTTTTTTACGTGATCCAGTTAGTTTGGTTTGCGGAGATAGTAATCTCGGGGCTCTTTTTGGATTAGATTTTTTTTTTATTTTGTTAGATTAAAGAAAATATATGAAGTTTTATTATGAGCTTCACAAATCAATCGTGTAACTTTGATGATGAACTTTGATGTTACTAACATGTTAATATATGTTGCTATATTATTAAGTATTGTGTAGTTAAGAAAAACTGCGATTAAATCTGTAAATAAAAATTTTTAATTTTAAAAAAAATTTCCGTAAAATATAACAATAATGAATATTACACGAATTAAAACATGAATGTGCTATTTTAACTTCAATGTATTGTATGAAACCTTAGCATACAATTATAATCCATTGAATATATTATTTTCTTAATAATATGATTTTCGATATATTATTAAAAATTTGATAATGGATTTTCGGTTATAATTTTGCAATTTTTTATGAAGACATGACAAATTCTGCAATTTTTCCATATTTTAACTCTTCGTTTACTTTAGAGATGAAGGTGGCCAATAATTAGTGGAAAAATACTGATTATTTTGGATAGATCATAAACACAGCACAGCGTGTATGCAGAGTCGGTATTGCTAACTGGCATCAAAGAAGCTGTTATCACAGGCATTGACGACAGTATCAGTTCTCTTTCATGGGCTTCTTTTGTATGCACATTGCACGCTGCACGCTATCGATTTCCCACAGCCTCCTTCGTTGATACAAGGCCAATATTTACTAAGGGCGGCAAAAGTGTTTTTTTCTTGGCCACGGAACTCTTTTGTGATAAAACGCTAATCTTGGAGGCCAATATTGTTTTTCTTCTCTTTTAGATATAATCTTGGCAGCCGAGGCCAGACCTAATGAGTAAGCACCTTTTTCCATTCTTCCGTGGCTTTTGCACGAAGACGCTTTTAAAGACTGAAATTTTTTTCAGCCCAGGTTTGTTTAAACTCACACTTATTTCGATTGGTGTAAATACAAACCTAAAGATACATTTGAACACATTTCAGTCGGGAAGTAACATTTCATCGGAGTATTTGGTTTCACGTTCAAGAGTAACAACCTTTGACGATGCTGCACAGTCGTATCTCATGCGGGAGATAGCTTATGACGGCAATTTCTTTTTTGTATTTTCGAGATGCGGGTGTGAAGAGCAGAGCTTTTTTCAAGGGCCCACGAATGTAACCTTATCGTCTCCTAAAAGTACCCACTCGAGCGATTTATGAGCGACTGCATACAAGCAAAAGGATAGGAAAAGAGCCGAAATCGCATTTCACGCTTGCTTTTGGAAAGAGTAGTGTACAAGTCAGAGTAGCATTTCACAGTACTCTGATGATCCTAAAAAAATACAAGGCCAATAATCAGAAGAACGAGAGTTCACCTAAACATCGCGTAAATGCTCGGGGTCTGCAATCGGCAAAAGCTCGCATGAACACAAACGCATAATTTATAGTCAACCATTCAAAACCATCTTAAACAAATTTGCAGTCCTGCCGGGCTTTCTTTCGTCACTGTAAAGGGAAAAAACCCGAGGAGAGGCAGTGGACACGCTTTGAAATCGTCGCGTACTTGGGTCTTTGTATCCTCATTGAGCTACGCAAGCTCAGCATGTGACACAGTGCGCGCGCTCCCGGGCATCTGTTTTTAGTTATGAAATTAAGCAGATGACGAACGACTCCGATAACTAAGACTCGCGGGTCAAGGGACTGGAATTCTGATGAAAAAATATAGATGAGACATGAATTTAATGGTTTAAATCTTATTTAAATATAATATAATGTTTACTTGTGGATAAAATGTGGCCCGGAATTTTCATCGTAAGAAAATATTAAATTTACCAAATATTTATTGAATTTTTCTAAGTAATGCAATATATATGCAAGTACGTCATCAATGTCTAATATTTGACAATAGCAAGATGAATAAAAGGGCGTGGGGTTTTATATTTTTGCATCAATAGACTAATTATTGCCTTTATAATATAAAGTGGATGATTTTATGAAACGATGCTTTTATGTGAAGATAAAATACTTAACAATATTGAACTATAAAATCATTGAATAAATTTTGCATTATTTTTATACTATTTTATTCAAGTTTATAGTTATATATTTAATATAATATATAATATAATATAATCTAATATAATAGCAATACAATATAATATAATATAATATATATAATTATATATAGTTATATATATTTTTATACATATATAGTATTTTAAATTTATCAATTTTATTTAAAAAAAAAATATTTATATATATGTATATATATATATTTTTTTTTTAATTATTGTATATATATACATATATAGTATTTTAAATTTATCAATTTTATTTAAAAAAAATATTTATATATATGTATATATATACAATAATTAAAAAAATAATTGATGAATTTTGTATTTTTAGTAATATTAATATACTTTCCTTCTATAAAGATAGTTAATTACTTATTTTTACTAATAACGTTCTTTTAAATTTATATTAATAACTTATTTTTACGATAAATAACGTTCTCTCTTTGGAAATAAATTTGAATGTTTACATATTTGACTTTGTGACATGTACATTTAAAATAAATCATTTGATAATTATAACAATTACATGTTTTATACTTTTTTTATTTGAAATAGGTAAACAATTTTTGAACAAAGCAATAATAAAATATGAGAATTTTTTCAAAAGAATGCAATATTTGTCACTAAACATTTAATGACATCAGTAAGTTTATTATAACGCAAAAAGATTGGGAATCGCATCTATTGAATTCAAAAAGCAGAAGCACAGAAGCATGCTGAGCTCTCATTTATATATATAGAGATCTCAGAAAACAGATCCCAACTTTCAGATTTTCTACACCCAAGAGGCGCGCGCTTTTAAAATTTAATAACACCTAATAAATGAATACTAATACCGACCGGTTGACCTAATTTTTCCCGAGGCCAACAGCAATTGGTTTCTTTTATTAACAATGGGAAAGTGTGCCAGTGGAGCGCAGTATTTACTTTGTCTGCCATGCTACAATTTAGTATGGATTTATTGTGCCAGCGTCGTGGAAGGGGTTCTCTCAAAGTATTTTTCTTTCCCCACTTACTGATCCATGACCAGATCGGTACCTGGAATACGCTATATTACTATGCCTGTGTACATATTCTTGGTGAGCTTTTATGGACACTGGCATTTGGCTAGAATTATTTTCATACCTTCCATAGAAGTTAACGTTCAGTTGTGCATTGTAAATCATTTTCTAATTTGCACGTTCTAATATGATGTCATAGGAAATTATAGTTGAATCCAAAGAAGGTATTACCTTTACGATGCTTAAATTATCTGTCGCCTTTATCATTTTTTCCCTTTTAACAGTTTTGTACTTGCTTTGCTTTGATAATCTATGTTACAAGATATTTCATATTTTTATCTAAAAAAGAATGATTAAGGTTTTCTTGAAATGTATACATAAACATGAAAATATTTTATAGTGCAACAATCAATTAATAACAATAGTACAATAATGAGATAAAATAGCAAGAAAATTGTAAAGTGAGCATAATATGTAATACAGAACGTAATACAGAATCAAAATGTAAATTAAAAAATAACATCAAGTCACATCATGGTTTGAATAATAATTAATTAGATTGTAAGTTGTATTAAAGGAATTTAGGAGAATTTATTGTATTTTAAAACAGCTACCTACAAATATAAGTGAATGTAATTTTTGAATTTAATTTAACTTTTTAAATACTAAATTAAATCTCCGAATATATTGAAAATTTCTAATATTTCTTATAGTATTATGTTATATTATAATAATGAATTATATATATATATATATATATATATATGTACAGAGTACATTATTGATATTCATGAATAATATATTATTATTTTTACAAAAAAAGATTGCGCTTTTCAGACATCAAGTAAAAATAAAAAAAGAATAACAAGTATGGAAAATTAATTGAATTTTGAATTGTATTAAATAAAAACTGTAATTCTAAATATACTTATAAATTATAAATATAACTTAATACATATTTTCATATAATAAATAATTAAAAATTCGAATATACTTTGTAGTTGGTTTATATGACCGTTTAAATGTTTATCTGTTTTTCAACGATATTGTTATTCAATTTTATCTAGATTAATCTTTAATGAGATCTACTCTATGTATAAAATGAAAATCGTTTCCGTAAAAATTGCCCACTTTGCATAAGTTTCAAACTGAAATTTATCGATTACTTTTGAGTATCGGGTCGAAAACTAAGATAAGTTTTCATAAACTTCTATTTTTTCAACTAGACTAAATACTGCAGTCTTCGAATTGGAGGTGCATAACCAGACCTTTCCATTTACTTCTGCGAAAAAGGTCAGGATGAGGACCAGAGAGTTAACGAGAACCAGGACTTTGATCATTTGCGTGCACTTACATGCACTTACGCAGGCATGTATTAGCAGCGAGTCGTATAACCGACGCAACTCTGCCACAGTCTTGTATTATCATAATACACGTCTGTGCTTATGTTCGAAACCCAATAGTTAAGAACCGTTCAAGCTGGAGCAATATTTGGGAAATGATGGTCTGTTCCCATAGACGTGAAAACAAGGAACTCGAAGGTTCTGGGTTTTTACACATCCTATCCTCTAATCCTCAAAAACAAAGCTTTATGATTTTATGTTTATTGATTTTACAACTATGCAGTAGCAGCACAACCATCTTTATAGCATTTGCAAGTATCTACCTTAAAGCGCATGCCACTTATAGATAGAGGGGTTCCACGTACCAGCGGTTTATGCGTCTTTTCTCCGTCGTTTTCCGAAGACGATATGGTATCCTGTGACCTTATTTTTGGTTCATGCATTAATTTCGAGCTTGTTCAAAACCTATTATTTTTGGCTTTTATAGGTGCACAACTAAAATTAATTTTCATCTAAACTTGAATACTTTGTATTAAATGCGATTAGGAATCTGGGTGCATAATGTTCTTACATAATCTTAGTCCAAACAAAAATTTTGCGATCTAGTATGTGTCTAGTTATTTTTTTCTATTTACAAACAACAGTTTTTATGTATTTAATTGTAATATTTAAATTATAGAAGTGAGGATCACAATAAAAAAGAAAGTTAAATTAAATACTATGATTATTTAAGGAGCGTATATATGAATGTTTTTGTCTATTGTCATAAAAAAATTTTTTTACACCTAAATGTACTTTCTATAAATTTGCTAGGGAAATTTGATAGTTCGTTAAAATTAGTAAAAGATACTTTTTTGTTGCAATCTTTTCAATATACGATGAGTACGATCGGTTGTAGCGTGTGTGATTTTTTACCTGGGTGACGTTAAATAAAGGTGAAAATACATCAGGTCAATGAAGAAATCAAAGCGGGCAAGCAAGAATTGGCTCGAGCCATGTCAATGAAGGGAACATAGCTTCGCAATCACATCCCAGGCCATAGTAAATATTTTAAGAGAAAATGTACGATTTGCATGTTTGGATACAGGGTATTTAGATATAAATACAAGTTTTACTCATATAAAATGCATTACGAGTACTTAAAAAATTCTGATTCCGAATTTATGCTTCATATTTAAAATATTTAAGAAATTGGATGAGTTCGATATTTTGGTAATTATTGTAAATTAAAATTTGATGGTCTACGATTTGAGTGTGATAATTATTTTTATATCATATATATATAAAATTATTTAGAATAATAAATTAATATTAAAAGTTGAATATTATTAATTTAAATTACCTTAAATGTTTTATAGCAAGCTTAAAATGGGAATAAATATTCTTAATCGAATACGTAGAATAAATCAATTTAAAATTTATTTGAATTATAATACCAAAAAAATATAATAATAAATTATTATATCTCTCATTATATAATATATTATTATGATAAATGAAAACGTCAGTTATTATAATTAATAATCATTTTATTTTCATTATAATAAATAATTTCGACCGATGGTTAATATATATATTCATTGATGAATAATAGTATTCTCTGTTGTGACAGAAGTCAATTGTTGTTTATAACAATTTTTTGATAATAATTTTTTAACTATAAATAATGTATTTATTATACGTCTAGGTAAAGTGGTTCCATACGACACTCATTAAAAGTAGTGATGGTATCTTAAAAAAGAGAAAGAATCTGAAATACAAAAAGTGACATGTTGTTTATTTATTCCTTACTCTCGTTCACAATATCTGTCTTATTTCTGTCTGTTTGTTCGTCTCTCTCTCTTTCTCTCTCTCTCTCTCTCTCTCTCTCTCTCTCTCTCTCTCTCTCTTAATGTGAAACGACACTTAATGTGAAAGTTTAATCTTCATTCAAAATTGACCACAACAAAGGGCATCGTCTTTGGTTTCTGCGATGCAGCTTAGGATCTCAAGATCGTTGATCATATGAATAAATATCGGTTTATATTTCGTAAAATGAAAAAGCCTAACGAATGGTAAGCGATAGCTTTTTCACGCTACTGTACCAAGAAGATGATTAATCCAAGAAATTATTTTACAAGCAGAATCAGCATAACTTTCACCAATTTGCTATACAACCTGCCCCCCTCTTTTTGCCACCTCTTTTTCGAGATTGTTAAATCATTGTTCTATTATGGAAATTCATATGCTTTATGTGATATTAATAAATTTACTATTATTTACACTATTTTTCATTAAATATCAATATTTTAGTTAAATATTTTTTAATTTTTTCCTTATTTAATTTTTCCGAATAAATTATTCATATTTAACAAATTTTAACATATTTAACAAAATATTTTAACATATTTAACAAAACAAATTCAAAAAATTCAAATTAGATACTTATTTTATAATATTTTTACTATAAATAATATATAAATTATAATAAAAAACTACTTATTTCTTTAATAATTCAATTCTTAATTAACACAATGTAAATAATTGTTTTAATATTGATTTGATTTTTAATAATTTGATAAGATTTACTCAAAATTATAAGTACTTTGCTACAGTGCAATTGAAGATTGTGTAGTGCTGCAATATTATTATATATAAAATATTGTAGCTTACTATAAAGAATATTATGAGAATTAATATCAGTATTAAATGTATTTATTGATCTACGAAATCCTATATATTAATCAAAGCGTAATAAAAATGATTAATTTTAGCAAGATTAAAATTTATTATTCATCAAATTTTTCTTCTAATAAAGAGCTATTCAAATAATTTTATTATAAATCTTGCAGGCATAATTATTTGTAAAGATAATAGACATAATTAATGTTTTTTTTGTAAAAATCCTTTGAAGTTTTTAAGTGACTATATATAATAAATATAATGTTCGATATATTGCTGAATTTATAATATGAATACAATGATGAATCAACAACGATATTAGACTTAGTTCTATGTCCCGATTTTAAGTAAATGTATAGTGTAAAAAAAGTTACTGGAAAAAAAGTAAATTGAAAACTTCTTTAAAATATTCTATTGTACTGTAAGATAAATATGGGAATATAAATAAAAATATATATTCAAATACAATTTTTATTTCATATTGTTGTTATACAAATATACAGTTCTATTGATATGGTATTATTTAGTCTACGATTGTTTATTATAATGCCGAATAGTGTTTTTTAATTCTAACTAAAGTCAAATATTCTTTGCATCTTCGTTTGTAGCTTGTCGGGGCAAGCTTACAAAACGTGAATTGGCTAAGAGAAGGGTGAAGCTTCGTGGTGGTGGTAGGAAATTCACCGGGGCTCGAAGGAACGGCTCTGCAAATGCTGAAGCCGGGCTCAGAAGTGTGGGGGAGACTGATGGAGTTCAAAAACGAGTTAGCCCGGAAAGTCAACCACCCACGGCCGCAGGCGCTCGCAAGTCGAGGGCAACCGAGCGGGACGTTGAATACACCTTCACCCCTCACACAGTATTTTGCAAGGAGATACGAAGGAATATCTAAGGGTCTATATATTTTTATAAGGTGTAGCACGCAGCTTTATCATATATAACGAGGACGGAGAAAGAGTACGTATTTCTGATGTAATATTTTTTGCTTGACCTTTTTATTGTGAAGGCTTTTGCTTTTTACTGTCTTTTGTCATTTATGAACGCGTAACTTTATCTGAAGTTTAATGGCGTTCATTTTATATCATGATGTAGAAAGAAAGATAGAGATATTATTTGCGTTTACAAAGCTCGTCCATAAACGAGCTTTTCATACTCGAATATTACCGTATTAGCACTTGCATATCGAGTTACTCGCCTTACGAATACATGAAAATGTTGTAAATCAATTGTTTACGAATTAAATACATGAAATAAAAAACAAATGAATAATTGTTTTATTTAGTCTAAGGTTTTTTAAATTGTAAAATATATTCTTTCATTTTTTTATTTTATGGTGATTTATTTTTAGTATAATATTATAATAAATCAATAATTGGTAATAATTTCTTCTGGCTTATTAACACATACTTCGATGCTTCTTAAGAAATCTTCATTAAATAACTAAATTTTTCTCTAAAAATTAAAAATGGAAACTTTGATTATCACAGAAACTTTTATTAAGTGGCTCGTATTATTTACATTGATTGTCACCTAACTGTCTATCGACCAATAAATTAACAAGTTTACCTGATGTCTTTGTTTATTATATTGAATAACATTACGATAACGTAGCATATCTTTAAATCTTAAAAAATATAGTTTACTTGATCTCTAATGCATACTTTAGGGTAAATTAGGGTATAATTTAGAGTAATTATATAATAACAAAATAATTATAGAATTTATTTTAATGACATTTATATTTTACATAATGAATAAAGTAATATTATTTTAGCGTATAATTAATCAATATTATATACATGAATCACAATACAATATTGGAATATACATTTATATTTATAAGAATGAAAGTAAATTATTTGATTAAAAAATGTTATAAAATTTTGTATATTTTATTTGAGCATTAGCAAATAAAAATAAAAAATAGAAAGGGGAAAAAGTTGTATTGTTAATAGAATGGTAATTAATAGAATTCGCATAAATAATGAAAAAATAATAGTAGTAAAGAAACGCATTACATAACGTTAAAAATGCTATACTCATTAAAAGTAGAATATTATTAAAAATAAGTCATCAATAAATTTGCTTTGGCAGTTTTGTTAAACAAGTACTGGAAGTTAAATTGTACCGTATCTATTCCGCCCATGATAATTATATCTGATAAGCAGATGTCGAAAAAGAGACGATTACAGAACTATTAGCAGTCGCGGTATTTTTTATATTATCGTAGTTATATACTTTCATCGAAACATTGATTTTTTCTTTTTAATATATGTACCTTATGTCGAATCTTATTTAATAATCATTATTACCTTCGCTTCTTTTTTCTTTTCTTTATTCTTTTCTACTATTGTGCTTTAATTGCAAAACTGTAGTAAAAAATGTTTGCTATGTATTATTTAATTCTAAATAATAAATCTCAATAATTTAAACCTACTGTAATAATTAATTGTTTATTCTAAAGAATATAAAGTTAAATAAAATCTTTTTGTTTTAAAATTATTTGAATAATTTTTAGTAAAATGACGGAAGATATTTTGTTATATTTTACATGAGAAATATATATTTTTTAAAATCTATAAATATGCAAGTATATCTACAAATTATTGTTTTATTAATCTGTATTAATTATTATAATATTAATTCAATTTATTAGTTTTAGTATGATACACAAATTTATAATGGAAAAAAAAAATTACTCAGTGCTTTTATTTGTACTTTCTATGTATTTCTACATTCTATGAATATTTATTTAGTTTTTATAATTTTAGTAATGAGTATTGTTATATTCCAAATTGATTTAAAGAATTTCAACTTTTAAAAATGTAATTTCAACAACTTTTGAAAATAAAAAAGATGCTATCATATTATATCATATATCACTGACAAAAAGATAAATTAATTCAATTTAAAAAATCACATTATTTTTTAAGGAAGAAAATTTATAAATATAAACAAAATGTAAAGTTTTTAAGAGGAAAGAAAAATCTGATTCAAAGTCAGATTCTTTTTTGTATATCCCAAAACTTTTAATATTCAAGTAATATAAATAACCAGATGGAGTACATTTCACATGCAATAAATAAGTATATTGAAAATACAGGCAGTGAATGTTGCGATATATTATATATATTTATATATAATAAATTTATAAAAGTTAAGTAATAAAGAGCAAGAAGACTTATAAAAACTATAATAGTCGTTTAACAAGGTAAGTAGTTAAAAGTAAAAAGAAATTAGTGCACGATAGAAAGCAGCCATGACGATTATACGACAGATCAAACTGACTTCATAGGCTGCATTTAGAGAAAAAGAGAGAAATAAAGATGGACAGAGAGAGAATACGGACCAAAGATCTCTGAAGAAGCAGCAACGCAGTGAGCAACGGTTGCAGAGCGGGAACTAGGCGACGCTCCGCCCCTCTGGGCTGGTTGAAGCACCAACCGCTTACTAAGGGAGGAGGGGCTCCAACCAGCCGCGACACGGCAGCAACTCGGAGCTTTGTCGGTTCCACTTTCCAGCCCACTCAGTATTCTTTGAAAGGTAGAAGAGTTAGTTTCGTAGTGTTATTGATTCTCTTCAGTTTGTACTTTCAGAGATCGTATTTACACGTACCAGTGTTAGTGATACCGAATAGTTTTTTCAGAAATCAAAAAAAGTAACATGGAACCCCTCACGCCTCCACACACGCCGCCTCATAATTCTGGTCATGAACAACGTAGCCTATATTCGGTACGCTGGCATCCTCAGCAGCCCCAGCATCATGCTACGTTTTTCGATCACTGGATCCGAGGCGCAGCCCTATTGGCGGTGCGTGGCTGTTGTACAACGGCGAGTCCTAACCAACACCAACAGAGCTTACCTCTTCAGATGGACTTAAATCCATTAACATCAGTTCAGCGGTCGTCAGCAGCCTCCTTTCTCTCACGCCGGATACCCGGTCAAAGACCTAAAAAAGAATTCATTTGTAAGTTCTGTAAGCGTCAGTTTACCAAGAGTTACAACCTCCTTATTCACGAAAGGACGCACACAGATGAACGACCGTACTCATGTGACATATGCGGTAAAGCTTTTCGCAGGCAGGATCATCTGAGAGATCATAGGTACGTTTTCTTTTTTACCTTTAGTTTTTTGTTTTCTCGAATTTGTTTGATAAGAATTTTACAATTCCTAAGTAAATACCAAACTATATTTATTAACCTAACGTTTTATAAATTATACAAATTTATTATTTTTGGTGATTGTTTACTAAACTATTATTGATAATAAATTTTTCTTTCATAGATACATCCACAGTAAGGAAAAGCCGTTCAAGTGCAGCGAGTGTGGCAAGGGCTTTTGCCAGAGTCGCACCCTCGCTGTTCACAAGATACTACATATGGAGGAGTCGCCACATAAGTGTTCAGTGTGCGCCCGCAGCTTCAACCAACGTAGCAACCTAAAGACGCACCTGCTGAGCCATAGTGATGTACCCGAGGATCTGCGCATAGTTGAGCATCGCCATCATCAGGGGGCTATTGATCAGCAGGAAACGACAGCCCAACTAATAAAGATGCGATTATCGCAGCAAATACAGTCCTCGGTTCATCATCAGCCCAAACTTGGTTTTACAATCGAAGAGATCATGCGTCGCTAAAATGAACCCGGGAACTATGGGTTTTCTTCTATTTATATTTATATCTCATGCAGCATTGTATCAATGTAAATATGCATACAATTACAGATTTATCATGCAAATTCTGAAGCATCATTCTCGAATTAACTTTCTATAGAGTGATAAAAAATAGCTATTTAATAATAATCTTCGTCTCTCTCTTGACTGTGTATGCATTTTTGCATACGATTTGTTCCAGTGAGCGTTATATGTTTTTCGTATCGCGTTATCGTTGTTCAATTCTACATTTGATATCTTCTCACTATTACCGTTAAGCTAAGTAAAACTGTAAATATGGTGTACTGATTATTGTATAATTATTATATAATGCTTGGATAAATTATAGTTCTATGAGTGTATGGATCATGTTTAGAAAAGAACGTTAAATCTTCTGAATACTCTTTTTTATAAAAAAAGGGATTGATACTTTGAAATCTCATTTATTTCGAAATATTGTGTACTTAAGTAAAGTAAATAGATAGATGAACTACATATGTTCTAAAAATGTATTGGAATGTGAATGTAAATCTGACTGATACTGTATGTGATGAGACAATGGAAGAAGAAAAATATTACAGTATTAGTACCACACCAGAGCCAATTATGTAAGTATGCCTGCGAAAAAGTAAATCATGAAAAGATCCTGTTACCTTATAATTAAAAAATATGTATATAGGGGCGGACATGTTTACATATGTATACCCGTACCAAAAAGAAATGACTCGGCGTGCAAGTAAAATGCCTGCAGTCCTAGTCGTCGAACTTGCATTATAGTTTTACTGTTATATATTATGAATTAGAGATTAAATATACTTGCTAATTAAATAAAAATACAAGTTGGAGTCACGTTTACATATTCTAAATATTGCAATTCAAAGCTCAAAGAGATATTTTAAAGACCTTTTTATGAATTTATTATATACTTTTACTGAACCAATAATAAAATAAAATTCCAACATTTAAATCAAATATTACTCGATCATTGTTTTTATCAGAGTTCAAGAAAGATAATTGATAGTAAGTTGTAAGTGAAGAAATGTATTACTGATGCAACGATAGAAAAAATAAAGATTTCAATTTGTAAATTGAGCTCAAAAACAACTTTTATTCGCTAATGGATAAGTCGTTAATTTTTGTTTCGGAAATAGGCACGTTCTGTAAAATCTACAGAGCCATTCATAACGAGCAGGCAGTTAACGTTTGTACAGTCAGCATTTTAAGCTTTAATTAATTCTGTCGCTCTCTATAATACAATAAAAGTTAATGAAAATGAGAACAAACATACTCGGGTCATTTCCTTCAGATAGAACTTTTACTATCAGGTCATATGGCCTTTCTTATCCTCCCTTTCTTAGCTATATGATGATCGCACTATGTTTTTGTATCTTTCAAGTAATTGTAAAGTTATAACGGTATCTCGAGTTCTTATTTCTCGTTATTTATTTCATTTATTAAGGATATTGTTATAATATGACAATTTAAATTAGCTGGTAAATGTTCCGATTATCATAAGCTTCTAAACATCGTATCTTCATTTCCATTCATTGATTTAAATTATTTTATGGATTCATATGCACTTGTTATAAATTAATAAAAACTCAAGTTTTATTATATTTTATTAAAATCTTAAATCTATTTTTTATCATTAATTTACAATTTTATTATTTTCAAGGATGTTTTAATATGATAATAAATATATAAAAATATTTCCTTCTTTAAATATTTTTTTCATTTAAATCAAACCATTTAAGCGTAAATATTTATATATGAAATTATGAAATTATTTATTTGTGTTAAAAAATATTTTCATGTTAAACAAATACAAAAGCAAAATTTTTTATTATACAAACTTAACATAAATTTATTGATTTTATTAAATTTAAGTATTATAAACTAATAACATTAAAAAAGGTTTTATTTATTTAATTGAGTATAAAGTAACAAATGAAATTATGTTTTCTAATAAAATTTTATGTGATACTCGAGTTGATAATAATTTAATAACAGATTGTTAGTTTATATTTATATGACTTGCTCAAACATAAGTACTAGAGAAAAGTTTTATCTTTACAAAAATTGAATAAATATATCAGAAAAATAGAATATAAATAAATATATTACATTAAAAATGAAAAAGTATGTGGTGAACTAACACGCATAAAGTAAACATTATTATATACATTTATATTGAATTATATTGAAACTATTAAATAAAAATTTAACAAGTGTTTATACTTTTAATGGAGTTCTTCTAATAGATAAATGTATATATCTTTAAAATAAAATATTATAATCTATATTTTTTATCTTTAAAGACATTTGTAAGTACCTTATTTCCATGTAATTACTGTTAATATTAAGCAATTTGGAAAATATTACTGGAAACGTTTATATTAAAATTTTTCTTGTTTTGTATACTTTCAATTGTAGACATTAGAAAAATAATCTAATAAATATTATTGAGAAATTAAAAATTTAGAAAGTAAAAGATGCAATAATATAAAAGATGAGTTTATTTTCTTTCTTAACGCTTAAAAATGAATTTATATACAAATGTAATATCTCCAATACCTACACTAATTACACATTATAAATTTTTACGTATAAACGTATGTATGACTTATTATTATTATTATACTTAAATAATTATACTTTATTATATTATAAATGACACAATAAATAGTATTACCTACAGCATCACCCATAAAATAGTATATAATTATTAAACCTTTTTTATGAAGAGATGAAATATTGGCCATTTATATATTTTTCATTCAAAAATCGATTTGAATCCGGAGTATTATAGTAAACAGTTTAGTTATTTAAACATTTTAATTATTTTCAGTTTTTAATAGTCGTTTGGTTACAACGATAATACATTTAATATTATAATATACTATATTTAAATTTAAAGTAACGTTTAATTGAGATTTAAGTTTAAAAACTATTAAAGAAAATATAAAACTCATGTAATTTAGTGATATATGTAATTGTATCGATACTATGATATGATATGATATGATATGATATGATCTATAATATGATACATGTAATTGTATCGATCATTTTTATTGTAATGTATATTTTAGAATATTCTTTAATTTAAGATTATCTATAATTTTCAATTTTAGTTAGACTTTTTAATACAAAACACTTTTTAATACAAAGTTATAAAGTATGCCTTATACTTAAAAACGTTCATAGCTTAAAAAGAATTTTAATATTTAAGGTTTACATATATCTGTGAATATTTTGGTGACGAGTCTATTTCCGAAATTATTAAATTTTAATTATTGTTTAAGATCGACTATTTTTAAAAATTAAATCAACTTTGTTTTCGAGCAAGCAACTGAACTACAACACTAAATAATTACTGTACTACTACTATCTACAACAGAATCCTTTTATTATCCTTTACAGAAGCAGGTCCCTGTAATTATTGGTATTTTTCATGGTTTTCTTATAATTTAAGCTAACAATTATAAATCATATACGTTAAGGAAGTCTAGTCTTAATAGTGAATGAACTGTATTAAATTCTTCTCTTTATACTTTGACAGTCAACTAAAATGTATATGATCGATTTAGATTATGAATACATTAAGATTCTTCGATTTGATTACGAAATATTCTTGAATATGTAATAATAATAATAATTAATAATTGAATACGTAAGTTTTAATATTGTGAATAACTACTATATTGTGTACTCGTAATTTATTTAGCAGCTAAAAATATCTAGAAATTTTAAATAACTTTAATTTAAAAAATGAAAATTATAGTTAACTATACTTTTAAATGTGAACAATGTTACATTTTTAATAAATTCTATTAAAAAGATGAAAATTACAGAGATATTCAGATATTTATTAAAAAAGAATATAAATACGTTCATGTAATATAAAATTTTATTTTAGTATTTTAAATTATATTTTTTTAATTTAAACCGAATGATTTAATTTAAAAGAAATAAATAGAATATACAGATAAAAAATATATAATAATTGGTTTAAATGTAAAATATTAAGCAAGTGTTTATTTTATTTTAAAAAATCGAACGAATATAATAAAATAGGACATAAAGAAGTTAAGTTTTAAGTTATATTAATTATTAACATATAAAATAAATGAGTTATTAAAAGAAGGATTTAATTTATTTTTAATTCAGGTCAGAATACTTTTATAATAGTACTGGTATTGAAATATTATAATCATAATGTATAGTATTTCTTTTATTTATTAAAAATATTATTATCATTTTTAAGTAAAAAATGTTTATGTTTCATATTATGAGGAAGTTTATTACCTTCATGAGGAGTAATTTGTATTTAATTTATTAGAATCTTATTCATAGTAAAATGATTTAATAAACTATCGTTTTATTAATATTTTATTAATATCGAATAACTTAAATTTTATTATCAATAATATAACATTAGTTTACCTAGACATGAGTCATAAAACATTAGTATTGAAATATTCTTTATTAATACTATTTAAATAGTGATTATATCAAAAATAAATGTATTATCTTTTATTTAAAAAATATTTAAAATATTAACACTTTTTATATATACTTCCCGATGATTATAACAATTTGTATCAAAATATCTGTATAAATAATTTCAATATAAAAAAATTAAAAACATGCCTTATAAAAAAGTAGATATAGTAATTATTACAGAAATTTATAGTTTCAATTTATTGAATTTAATTGATTTATTTAACAATAATTTAATAAGGAATTGTATATGGTACATTAAACTCATAGGATCCTGACTTCAAATTCCAATCTGCGTGGAGCTATTTATTAGATTTATATTATTTACAGAATAAATTAGCTCTGCAAACAAATGTGATTCAAAATAGAATCGGGAGAACATAAAAGATAATACTAAGTATTAATAGGAGTTTATAAAATTATTTAAATATTATAGTAAGACAAGAAGAATTGTTTTATTGATTTAAATTATAAAATATATGTTAATTACATAAACATAGATTCCACAAACATAGATGAATTAGTGATATATTTTGAGTAAAAATTTATACTTACAAAAAAATATGTTTTTCAAATTCTCAATTATATTTGTGATCATTATCTACATTGCTTTAGAGATTTACGTTTCATCTCGTTCGTACAAAAGAAAATAAAGTGAGAAAGAGTGAGTGAGAAAGAGAGAAAGGGAGGGAGTTAGTATTTTAGAGGACGAAATAAAAGAAAAAAGAAGTAAGAAATGAAGAGTTGGTTAGTGTATCTTATTAGAAAATAGTTGGTTTCTTTTTCTGCCATGCATGGGTGCGCTTTATAGTAAACTGTGTGAGAAAACGAAGCACTCTTTCGAATTTCAGATAGTATGTGGGGATGTTTCGTAAAGGAAGTAATTGAATTAAGCTTCTTGTAGATATATATGTACCCGTTCATTAAGGCGTAAGATTTACCTCCTGGTTCTCGCGTAGAAGAGTTAGGCGGTTCCAGAGATCGGGACGACGTTACGTAGAACGACTCGTCATTCCTCAATTTATAGGAGTTGCGTTTTCTCAGGAAGTCCCCACATTGTACCGAGTATATACCTATCATCTATTTATGAATTAACACATATATATATAGCTAAGTATCATTCTCGCACTGCATCGCTGGTGCCTCTCGTTCAAAGAAACGCGTCCTATTACTAAAACGCGCACCTCTTATTAGCTTCAATTGCTAATAATTTAATCGTAGAGATCTCGCCTAGACTTTCTAGTCTAATTAACCGGGATGATGTTCAACTTTCACACCGGCGTTACCCTGACGTGCTCGAGAAAATCAATGCATCACTAATGGCCGCCCTTGTCTCAGTCAATGATTGTGGTTCGGCACAAACCGGAGGACCTTCTTCATATAGTAGAATTTATAATCTTAGACGATGAGGTGAGTCGATCTAAGAATATATACGTATTTGTTTTTACCGAGAATCTAACCTCCGTTAACAAGTGGTGTTGGAACACTGCTTGGATAGTTTTTTCATTATTAGTAAATTTATAAATTAGCTTTGTTAAGTATCAAGATACATTATTTGTAATTTTGCGCTTAAATTGTAACTAGAAAAGAAAGAAGAAATAATAAAAAGTTATATACGATTTTCCTTGATGGGTTCAATGGTTTCGACAATCACATTAATTTACTAACTATAAGCAAAAATTAAAATTTAAAAAAATTAAAAAGTAGCTAATATTAAATTTTGCATAATTGATAATTATTAAGGTTAAAACAATATACAACAAGTAGATGAATTTTTCTGAACATACAAAGCTATCTTTGCTATAATTATTTACATATTTTCTGATATAATAAGTTAAATAATTAAATTTGTAATTTAAGCATTTGGGTGAAACAATAAGAAAAATTATAATTCTTGATTTCTATTACAAAAAATTGGAAATATATCATCTTAATTGTTATTAATTCTTAATTACTTATTAATTACTTTTTATTGATGTAACATTTAAAAATATTTTTTGTAAGTTAGTTTTTTATACATCAATGAATATGATTAGTGTTGGTTGAACTAATATATTATTATTTGAAAATAGGATTGTTATATTTATTATTTAAAAATTTAAAACCTTTAAATGAATAAAATATTTACAATATTATTTTTCAACGTAAAACTGTTATAGAATATTGAAAATCACAAACTTTAAAATTCGTAAGTTTTAAGAGTTAGGATGAATTACAATATTTATAAAGGATTATAAAGAAAAGAAAGAAATTGACTTTCGAAAGCATTGTTCTAGTTCACAATGTATATTTGCTTTACGAATAGGTGTTGATTTGGGAAATATATTAAGATGCTCTCCGGTAGTTGTGAGTCGTGGACGTTAGGGATTTACGAAAGCGGGAAGGTAAAAAATAGCAAATTGTTAGTGGATTGTAAACCCGTGATTAGTAGTTGGGACGTTTGATGCTTTTTTTCAGCCCAACAATTAGCTAAACGTCCGTTCTTGCATAGATAGCAAGGGTTCCGCTATTAGTTAGCGCAATTTCTCGATGAAGAGCTTTATCTAGGACACGTGGTCTTTTACACTAGGAAAGTCGTCAACGAGGATAACAGGAGAGGCCATCGGTTGGTACGAGCTACCTGATGTACCGACTGAGGACACAAGTTTTGACTGTCCGGAGTTACATAGTGATGTCGCTTCGTTCGGCTTCGCATCTTGGATTTTTTCAATGCACCTTGTGGTGCCACCTCGAGATAAAAGATTCTCTCGTGGGAACTGCATGCCCTCATAACTGGAGTACAAGCGTTATATGAGGATACAAACGCTTGTACGAGTGACGTCCTGTATAACTGTGACAGCGGAGTCATAGCTGTCGGCACTACTGCGTGCGAAGAGAAACTATTTGTGGCTCTCGTCGGATGACTCTGACTTTTATTTTCTCATGCGAACCTTACTAATTTCTTGCCAGTCCAGTACTTTTAGTTCTAATGACATTTATATTTACCGTTTCATTTACTTTTATTAAATGATGACGTCCATTGCTATTTTTAGTATACCAGGAGCTTCACACTACTTAGCTCATATTACCGATAATGATTGCGTTTGCATGTGAAAATGAACAAAAGCTTGTAAGTCTTATATGTTAGTTATCATATTACAGTTACAGTTAAATATTGTAGAAGAACCTTCAAATATGTTATAATATTATTTTAAGAAAAAAATCTGATAGTATAGTAAACAATTTTACTTGTGACATAGCTATTATAATAATTCATATTCAAATATTACATTAAATATTTTATTTATACGTTTGAACTAATTATTATAAAACATAGAATTTACAATATTATTTAGACATTATCAATTTAATTTAAGAATACTAATTTTTTTATTTTTGTTAATATCGTTGTTCTATATAAAACCTATTTTTAAGAATTAAAGAAATTTTTATTTACAAGTTATATTAGATCACTATAGTGACGTTAATCCATTTAAAATATTGGTTTAACATTAAAAATTGTTAATTTAATTGATTTTTTTATAATTAAAAGAAATTGGGCTTTTAAAGTTTCATATTTAATTTTTTTTTTCATTTTTGGTATAGTTATATTTTAAAAAATAACTACATACAATATTTTATGTAAAAATTTGTATACATAAAAAAGAAACTTCAACATTGGAAGCATTTTGTTCTATAAATTATTTTTCCATAATCATAAATTTTTTTTATGAATTTTTTCTTAATTAATGAAATTTGTTTTTTGCAAATAATAAACTAATATGTAAGGTAGCTTAATAAATCTTAATTTGAATATTTTATTATAGATTCACAAGTGTTATGAATTTATTAAAAGGAGAATAATAAAACGTGTTAAATTAACTTAATATTAATTGTAATAATTGTTACATATTAATATAAATACAATTATTACTTTGAAGTTGAATAAAGACTGTTTTATTACAGTATGAATTGAATAAACTCAATCGGCTTTATTAATACAGATGTAAAATCTAATTAATCTAATTTATGTTATTATTGAAAATATTAATATTATTAACATAATAAATTTTTGTATTCATGAGAGTAACTAATGTATAACAAATTTCAATAATTACATCTTTCATTATTCGATATCGCATTATTACATATAAAATTTAAAGTCAATTAATAATAAATAATATAAAAATTGAAAATTTTTGTTAATGGATTTCATACACTTTAACATTCTTATATTATTAACTAATAGTTAACGACAGTTCAGATAGCGATTGTCAGATAAGTCATTGATACGACATAGCTCCAGTGAGATCTTATAAAGGATCATTACGTCTGAGTAACAATCAATTTTGTGGAGCTAGAAAACCAGTTGCACTATCATTTTTAAAAATTGCAACCCCATCATAATCTAGAATCTATTATGGAAGTTATTGAAAATCAAAATAATAATGATTTACTGTAGCGTAATATTTTGCCATATATTGAATATATTATATATACTGAATTATATATATATATAGTATAAATTTATTATTTTATAATTTTATATATTTATATATATATTAAATATATATATATATATATATTCTACTCTACACTATAAAATTAAACTTTATTAACTATGAACGTAGTAGAATATCCTTGTTTATTGAAGTATATAGATTGTACATGTATTTAAAATAATTTTCCATGGTAGATTTAGGAAAAGAAGTATAATAATCGAATAATATTATAATTCAGAGATTTTGTAGATTTTATTTTACAGATCAAATTTTATAAATTATTTTAGATCAGACTATAAGTATTTTTATCAAACAAAACTCTTGTTTAAATATTAATTATGATTATTCGGAATGTAAATACGAAAGGTATATAAGATATTGAATATGTATTAAAAAATGTAGTAATCATTCATTGTTAATTTTTAAACTACGGATGGAAATAAAATAAAACTATCTAAGGTTTGTATCTTGAATAATTTTGAAAGTTAAGCATAAATAGTTGCAGTCATTACGTAAATGAGTGATTGAGAGTTGCTGAAAATTATCCGTGTGTTTGTCGAACTATTGAAAAGGGTGATGGATACGGAGGAAAGTATCAACCTGTGTTTAAATATGCTACTTAGTACACTAAATTTGTCTTTTAAATAGCTTTGAATGATGCAACTACCATAATCAAGAATATCGCAATTAAACTTTTGAAGAGAATTTTGTGTTAGTGTGAAGTCCAAAGGAAAACCGAAAAATTAATAAGCATTGTAAATGTTTACTATAAACGTAAAGAATTATGAATACTAATGAAAGAACAAAGTGCGGGCGCACAGCAAAATAAATAAAAATAATTAATACTGCTGGAGAAGTAGTAGTGGGCTGAGGATGGACCCTCGCTCGTGATGTTATGCGCTTCGAACCGCGTAATGAAAGGGTGGGGCTCGTTCCCACGGCTCCCCCGGAGGGATCTCAGCACTCTCGCTCTTGCACCCCGGGCCGGGGCGCTGCTGCCTACGTGACCCTCGACCTGCCATTAGATGGCCCCGAGCCTCCGGCGACGCACGTTGCACCTACTCCCACGCGCATGCGCACAATCTCGTAATTCATCAGAACTCCCACCCTTTCCCACGAACAGGAGGCGCAGCGTCGACGACAGCCAATTAAGCTGGCGGACGTCGCGGCGCGGAGAGGAAGGATCCGGACGTTGCGGGTGCAGTCAGAGTAGCCGCGCGCATTCCCAGGAGGCGCACACTGGGGTCATGGGAGGACCCTCCGGCGGCTTCCACCTCCGCGAGGGCTGCACCGACAATGAGGTGCTGCGTAGAAGGGAGAGGTGGCGAATAATAGAAAGGAGGAGAAGCCAAGGAGAACCACTCGGAAGAGCAGCGTCCGATCTGTCCTACCTCTGGAGCTCTCGTGCACACCTTTCTTTAATAGTTCGCGCGCTTGGGTCGGTTTTTTTTTCAACTGCGTTGCCGATGAACTTAACGATCTTACATACTGACTGTGGCTTACGCTACCCAATCGCTAATCGATTTGATTCCAGCTTAAGGGGGTGAGCAAACTTGATATTTTGAATGCTTTATTAATGATTAATATTAATTGAATTTAAGATTACGTTATCACGAAAATAGATCATTGTTTATGGAATTATATTTTTCAGTTACGAACGTTGTATTCTTTGATATTTACGTTCGTTCGATATAAAAATGTACTTTTATCGGGCTCTGTTTGTGCAGAAAAAATTGTGTAGGACGAAAATGGATTCGTTCAAAAGAATAATCCAACGATCGTATAATTTAATCGTTTATGGATTAGAATACTATTCAACTAGTCTAGTAACTCTAACTAGAAAGCCTACCCATTATGCTAAAGCTATTGAGTTAATGTTCACAATTCCTTTGAATTTTATAATTTTAAAAATTAGGATCCAGTACGCTTAATAAGTATGGATAATCTATTCGGATAGCAATGATATTTGATAATAAAGAATTTGTATCTGTTTTGATTGAAATTAGATTTTTAATGATAATGTATATAACAATAAGACAATATAGTATTAGTTATTTGGTGTACAATAATATATATTAAATATATATTATTAATACTACTTATAAAATATAAATACATTATTTTAAATTTAAAGCCTCTGATGTATTTAATATAGTAGTGAGAAAGGAGTAGGGATGAAGTTAATAACAATAACGAAAACGATATTCTTTTTTAATAATGCATTTTTAATTTATAGAATGTTAGTATTATTTAAAAACTAAAAAATACATTCAGATTAAATATGACAAAATAAGCTGAATATAAAATACCAATGTACCATAATTTTACTACATATATTAATAAATTTATTTTTAACTTTGTATTCATTGGTATCATGTATAATTATAATACACGTATACGAGAATAAGTCAATCGACTGTATATATATGTACTTAGTGACATTGATATTTTGATATATACATAAAATATAAGTTGAAATAAATAAGTTGAAAAAGCATATTTTAAGTTCAAACTAATTTTACACGATGTACCATAATGAAATATAGTGTACATATTATTATTTATTATATTTAATTTATTTTTATACGATGTACTATAATGAAATGTAGGGTACATATTATTATTTATTATATTATTCACAATTTATTTACAAATATACTCTGTTTTGTAAACTTATTTCAATTATGTTATTAAATTCTGTATGTTGTTTACCCTTTCTGTTACAAATATCTACTAAATTATTATGTAACAACCTATTAAGGCATCAAATTTTATAACTAAGTAATTCATTGAATTAATATAAGTCACTAATGTAAATTTCTAAACTTATTTATTTTTCATATGTTGATATATATTTCTTTTCTACAATTTTTTAAAATTTTTATGTGATTACTGATTATTTGAATTCAGTCAGTTATTTATTATTTAAATTATAAAATAACGGTTATATATTAAATGTTGAATTTATACTTTTTTTTACTAACATAATATTCATTGGTTCAATTAAATTTATTGCAACATGTCATTGATCGTATAAAAAATTATTTCAAGCGTGTTGACATATTTTTATACTTAGTCATGAGTACAGATAAAGTATATATGATTTTGTACAATTTAATGCATGATCGCGCATAAATGTACATCAACATTCAAGGGAATACTTAATTATGTCTAAAATATATTTTTTACCATCGCGCATAAATGTACATCAACATTCATGGTAATACTTGATTATGCCTAAAATATATTTTTTACCCGAAAATTTATAAATTATTACTAAATTAAATATTAAGTAATATTTAGTATGAAATTAAAATTTTTAGATATAAATATGATTTTCATATAAATTAAATACATTTATGACAATACAATTTGCTATTTTGATCAAAAGAAAGGCAGTAGAATGAAATTATAGAAAATAATAATGACAATTTGAACTTAATTGTAAGAACTAATAAAATCATAGTTCTATGATGTGACAATGGAGACAATTATTAAAAATTAAATAACAAAAGGATGTATGCATTTATTTTATATAAGTAAGCTTATTAATTTTAATAATATTTGTTGTATATGTAATCATAAGTGAAAAATGAATTTAATGAAAGTAAAAATTACAAATTTAGTGGTTGATTTTTTATTTTAATTAAAAATGAATCCCAATGTTCGCATGAAACAAAATAATAGATAATAATTATTGTATTGTCATATATATAATATTATTATTATACTATTTTTTATGTTGGTACACTTTTTATTTACTATAATTATCTATGTAATATATTTTACTGAATCGAAATCTCTATAACTTATTGAATAAAAATATTTCAAATAATATTACTATGAAGAAAAATATTCTTATAATTTATAAAATTTTATATATACTTTATCTATATAGTTAAAAGATAATTAGGTTTTTCTTATGAAAACGTAGATTGATAATTAGAAGTTATTAAGAAAATCTAACTTAAAATTTTATTTCGTATTAATTACTAGTTTTTAATATTGTTTATTATTTTATTAATATTCCAATTATGATAATATTAAGTTATATTTTTAACGCTTAAAATAAGATACATAAGTCGTATAGACACTGTTATTTCCAGCAGTTAAGATTAATCAAAATCTAAATTATGCAAATTATTTAGTTTAGATGAATCTCATTAATTTAATAATAGCTTTAATCTGATACTTAGAAATGACCTATTGCTGAAATCTTTTTCTGCTATAATTTCTGAAAATTACTTTTTGATTTTAAATCGTAAAATTATAATTTTTACTAAAAAGGATCAGAACTGTGAAAGATTCTATTTTTCTCCAACAGAAACATGTATTATACTATATAATCGGATTTCTTATAATTTACATATATTATGGTGTTTTCGTGTTCTTATACTTAATTATAATTAAACAGTATTTATCAATTTGCTTATAAATAGAATACTATTTAATTGATCTGAATATATTTAAAATATTTACTTTACGAATATGAGTTACTTTTCAATTCTTAAGAATACTTTAAACAAATTAATAAATTTTATATTTTTTATTCTTTCCATAAAAAATATCTTTAAATAAAAACATTAATCGATCTATTGTTAAAGAATATTATTTAATTGATATTAGCATGTTTTGTATTTTTACAATTATATGGAATGAAAGAATGAAGAACTAAAATAAGAAATTTTGAAAAATTTATTCTAGTTTTGTATATTATAAAAAATCATAAATTTTACAATAGCGATCTTCAATATTATCAAGGTATATATTTTTTTCTAAATGTATTTTTAAAGTGCGTAAATGCGTTAACAAGAAAACGTTATAAAAACAGAGAATTTTAATTAAAATTTAAATATCAATTTTAAATTTCAATAATTCAATGTCTAAATTATTTTTTATTATTAAGCTATTTGTATATTTGTGTTTATATACTTCTTACATGTTGCTAAGTATCATATTATTATTTAAAAATTTGTTATATAACAGAGTCAAATAATTATTTATAAAATATACATTACTTAGACCAAAGTATAAAAAATTTAAAAAATATACGAGAAATAATTAGTAAAATTTCAAATTAATAAATTTAAAAATATATACCGAATAAAATTAAAATTGAAAAGCATTACAATTTTTCATATTATTCAAAGTTTTCTAAGTTTTATTTATCAATGTCATTATTCTTATGAATTGCTTGCTTTAAAAAAATATAGATATTAGTTCTATTGCTACTATTACTAGACTATTAATATTCCAATAACAACGATTACTATATATTACTACTATAATTATATATAATTATACTACTATAATATAATCTTTACCATGTACTTTTAAATCATTCCTAGTTTTTTTTTTTTTAATATAAATAGTTAATTAATTTAAATAAATATATATGCATTACATTTATATTTAATTAAAAAATCTTTTTATTCATATATAGATTTTTGTAGTGTTATATATTAAATTGATTATAAAATAATGTTATTGAATAATTTATCTTAATTAAAGTATACTATAATTAATGATATTTTATTTATTTACATTGATCGTATTTTACTATCATATACATTACATAATTGCAGTTTTAAAAAAGAATCGGTGAAAAAAGAAGTATAAAAATAAGAATGTCAGGACTATATATCAAGACAAGGAGTTTTATAGGAGAAGAAAAAGGTGAAAAAGATCATGTCATTCTACTTTGAAATAATACGTTCCATTCTTCTTGCATATAATTGACATTGAATAAAAAACATACAACGCAATTGGCATATACATATACAAATACACTATTAATTTTTTTGAATTTTGCCACATTTCATATATAATATAATCAATTGCAAATGTTGTAACTACTTCAATATTGCAATAAAATGTATTTTAGAAAAGAATATTCATTTAGTTGTACAGTTTATTGTTTATTTTTTAATATTTACTTGTAAGTAATGAATAATGATTTTTATATTATATAATAAAAAATAAATCTAAATATAAACAATTTTATTATAAAAAATTTATTTATATTCAATTTTATATTCAACTACTTTTATGTATAATTCATATTTGTAACAATCTGTATGTAGATATTTATATAATTAAAAAAAATTACATTTTATGGTACAGTAAAAATAATATGATATATTAAACAAATATTTATTAGATAATTTAGATAATCCATACATAACATACAAGAATATTTTTAATTTATGAAAATTTTCTTTTAATTGTAATTCAACATTATTTTTGAAATTTTTAAAGCAATTAAAAGTACAAGTATATTAATTCGTAAAATATCATAAAATTGCGTATGTTTTTAATATTTTCAGCATTTTATTAAAAAATTAGTAAATATACAATGTTTCATAGTTTATTATATACACAAGTGCCGTATAAATTTATACAAGTATATATAAATTATAAATATACATGTATAAATATATATATATTATTGTAGATTTTGTATTCAAGATTTTTATTACATTCATTCAGTATGCAATATCAAACTCTTTAATTTGTGTTTAAATATTCAATAGGAAAAATAGAAATTTAATTATTGTTACATCATTGAAGGCGTTTAAAAATGCTTATCTAATAATAAAATTATATATATACTTTACGGTATACATTAATTTGAAAAATAATTATAGAATAAAATATGAATGATTTTACGTTTGACAACCAACTTTATTCTGATAATTTGGTTATATGTGCTCTTTTATTTAAAAAATTAAAAAACATTTACAGATACAAAATAAATAAATTATTTTTGATAAAATGATAACATTTTATGATGAGTCTCGTGATTTTATTTTACTTTGTATTTATTTTAAATCTTTAATCCTCAAAAATTTTTCAGATAACATATTTTAATATATGTTACCAAATTTTAAGAAATATTTACTTCCATGCATAAACAATGCGGAATCTCTAAAATAAATTTTTATTATCACTCAGATTGTGATATTAATATAATCAGTGTGTGTTTGGATGACTGCTTTTACAATTGGCACAAATGCTTTTACAAGAATTTTGAAAATAATGTTTAAATAAGTGTGATTAAGTTAAAAATTTAGAGAGAAAGAAAAAGGTAAAGTGTGCCCGATGTCCACGTTATGTACCGAACTCATAAATGCATTCTAGAATAGGCTGAAGTGCATGGTATGCGCATTTATAAACATTTATTGAGTGTCGTGGCACACAACTTAATAAATTAGCAATAATTTATAAAATAGCGACTTTCAGTCGTTAATGCTGGCTTATCATTTTCTCTTTGTTTTCTTCTTTCTACGTATTAGTTTTACTTTTGTTTTTACTCTCCTTTTTTCTTATACCTCTTTTATTTCTCACCATCTTATATTCGAGATGTAGATGGGCGTGCATCGCCAAATTAAGCTTTTCGTGATTTGTTACGAGTATATCAACACGAATATATTAACGAAAGGGGGATTCCAATATCTAAATACACTATCTAGCAATTAAAACGAATTTCTGGAGCAACTACCGATTTTTGTACTCTTTCTTTACAAAAAAGTAGGGATAACACAGAAAAAGACTTAAAATGATCATATTTCCTCATTTATTTCTCGATACTATATATGATTTAGAATTTCGTGGCCCCAAGTTCCCTTAATAACATTTATAATTTTATATGCGCTGGAGGTCTCCAGGAAATCTTCATGATTCATTGTTGCACTGTTTACTTTCTTATAAAGAGAGAAAAACTCTATGCTACAGAATTCGTAGGCGATGAAAAAATGATCAACTATAAGCAGATATTTTATTTTTGTTAATATAGAAATATCGATAATATAGAAATTAATATAGAATATGTCAAATTGTAAATATATAAATTTAAGGAAATAATGCAATCTGTTCGAGATTCAGTCAACAAATCTCGTGAGAGTTTGTTTAAAATCACGACCTTCTCTTATTTAGAATGCTTACGCGATTCAAGTAGAAAATGTAAATACAGGCCGAATAAAGGCATCGGCAGTTAGTTCAAATATAGCGATCAGACCGGTCATACTTAGTTATTGTTTCCTATTCTTACCATAAGTTATATTCAAGCCAGCAGTCATATTAAAATTTGTGTTATCTTGAGACTTGTGATATAACAGCTTGTGATAATTCGGCTCAATCAACTCGAATTGGAGAGACGATTCAAATTAGGTACGAGGGCTACTAACCTGCGAATCCACATTCTTTCTAAATAATTCATATAAATTGACATCCAACACAGCAATAAGCGGACATTACGACTAACAGGACCGGATCTTGACTCACATCATATCAGTTTCCATAGTTCAACATTTACACCAGCAGTTTTGTAATTAGCATATTCTAGTAATTATAACAGCATATTCTGTAATTACTACGCATCTATTTATATATTTATAATTTAATAAACCTCATTTTAGTCTCTAACAATAAGATCTGCTCAGTTAATATTACGCATTTCTATCACCTCTCTTTTCACTATCTGTATCTCCTGATTACATCTGGAAGAGAAAACACACACGGGAAAATTCCGAACACAATCACTTTTGCTAAAAAAATTTTTTAAATTTAACTACTAAGAATAAATTTATATAGATACGTCTTTTTATTTAATATTAAAAAATTTATATAGATACGTCTTTGTATTTAATAACTAGTTCTTTCACTATTTTACAAAAAATTTGTAAAGTTATATATTTATATATTTAAATTTTTTGAATGTATTTTATTTTATAACATTCAGTTTATTTTTACTTATAGTTTACAGAATGGAAAATGCTTACAATGGATGTTGTCGAGGTATCTTCTACCTAACTCTCGTGGGCTCAGCTTTACCTGTTCCGACGGCCTTCTGATAGGGACTTCACCTGCTTGATTGTATGCACTCCCTAATGTTAAGGAGTGTGGATATAATAGGAATGATGGTGGTAGGATTGATTGAATCGTTAAACACGTGTATGTGCTGTTTCTAATTATTTAATAATAAATGTTTTATTGTTGGTGTACAGTGGATGGGATAATTATTATGCGTTGTTGTGTGTGTGTGATTGTAGAAGTTGTGGATGACCCGCGAGTGTTAATTAATAATGGCTTTGACGCTTGAACGGGGATTGAATGATATTCGAAAATTCGCCGTGCGGTTTAGCCCCGTTTACATTGAGATGGAATTACAAACCTCGATTACGTAGCAAGATTCAATAAGTTGATCCTACTTTCTTTATCTTACGTACTGTGCGATTAGTCCCAAAAAGTTCCCTGACCTATCCGCTTATGGGCGGGATGCAACAGTTCGTTGATTAGGCATACATGAGTAAAAGAGAGAGCTTCCCTCTTTAAATTCTTGCTGACAAGGCCTCAGCAGTTACCTTTACCTACGTTGCTGCTAATTGATACCTTAATTCAACTGTAGGGAGTGCGATTATTTCAAACAATTTACGGCGGTGCTTGTACCAATTTTCATTGCCTTGCTGCGGCTTCTGCCAGGATTGTGTCAGGATACTCAATTGAAGATTGATCGTTAAGCGAAGGCAACTAAAATCACACTGATTCGACGGTGTGGCTCACTTTGCACTCACAGTTCGCATCGCGATTTTTCGCCACTCCATCGAAACTAATTCACTTGATTTTTCGCCACTCCATCGAAACTAATTCACTTGATTTTTCGCCATTCCATCGAAACTAATTTACTTGATTTTTCCCATTGGTCCCGTGATCGGCATTTCATTATACTAACTGTTATTGGTGAACTGAGTTCTATGTTCCTCTTGTTTTATGTACCGATAGGCGGGCCTTTTTCATGCCCGCGGTCACGTGGACTAAGTAGCAGCAATTATACTTACACGTGTACTTTGCTTCTTGATCTTTCTAGCAATACCCGTTGTGTCTTTAGAGTAAGCATGTTCTTTTGATTTCTACTTTTTGTACCGCATTATTATTCGTAAACACTAATGATCATATTACACGGCACCTATCTGACGCTTGGTTTATTACATTTGGTGTACATTTGGTTAGGCGTGAGTAACGAGCAAAATAATATTTAAATCCTTCCATCTATACTTGCGAATATAATTACCTATGTAAAAGCATTTTTTATTCCCACTTTCTTCCGTAAGATTAATTCGTTAAATTCCGTAAGATAAATTCAATTAATTCGTTTTGCTTTATATTTGATCTATGGAGCAACGACTTGAATACCCAATACTGGTTAATTTATCGTAATCCTGATTGATATTTGTCGATTTCATATAGTTTTGATAAGTTAAAAAAAATTCTATACAATAACAATTATGTCATTGACCGTAATTCTAGTGTATTTATTATCTTTACGAACATTTTAGTTGGTTTGTACCGTATTACATAGTACTGGCGAAGTATATCCAAACAGAAGCCCGTGGTATACGGTTTTAAGTTTATTTTATTTATTTATTCGATAAAGTAAGTTTTCGACAACATAAGTTTTTGCTTACATTAAAACATGTACTATACATTTAGTATAATAAATTTAATAACTAACATTAAATACAATCAATACCATTAAAATTATACTACAACGGTATGTTCGGCTAATGGAATCATTAAAATTAAAATGAGTAAAGTTTAAGAAATGCATCTGTATGGAATATTTTTCCATATTACATATAAATTATCGATAGCGTTATTTTATTTCATCATTAATGGCTGTAAATATAGAAATACAAATTCTTGTTAACAATTAATTGTGTTAATTAGGTTAAAATTCTATTACCACATATATTGAGTTTTATTTTTCATTCTAGATTCAAAAATCAAATAAACTTCCTGATTGTTTATTATTTAAGTGAGTTTTTGATAGGTGATTAAGTATAATAATAAATAACGTAGTGTATAATTACAATAATGAATGCATATTTAGGTATTCCAAAGGTTGAGTTTTAAAACATTGCACTACTTTTGTTGGTTGGGTAGGTCTAATCATAATCTAGTGCTATTTGGTTATATATATTAGTTATTTTGATTTTATTGCCAAAACAGTAGTTTAAAAAGAATATAATGTAAGATAATAACATAATATAATATAAGAATAGAACAATAGTTTTAAATAGAGAGAACGTTTAAAATAGAAAGAATTTTAGATAGAAAGAAAGTTTAAAATAGAAAGAAAAAAATAAGTTTAAAATTTTTATCAGGAGATACTGTTGTAATAATGTTGCTGAAAAAGGTGAATGCTCTTACATGTGTGAGTAATTTCCGAGGAGAAAAGTAGCCCAAGGTAGAGGAACAAAGTGAATGAGCGAGTTTTTACGCGCAAGAAACTGCGGACTTGGGATTAACTTAATAGCGGTCTTTGGCTCTGAGTATGGGAGCAAGGTCAGCAAGTTCAGGAGGTGCACCCTCGGGGTCCTCTACAAGCCTCCAAAGAGCGGCAGGTGGTCCGTGCTACTGCGCTCACCCTTCACTCTATAATCCAGCATTCCCAGAAATTCTTGCAACTCCTCGGAAACATCATTTCCTGCTGTTGCTTTAATTATTTAAAGTTTCTAAGCATTTGAACCAAGTACGTTTAGGCTACTTGATGCTATTTAATGTATGTTATTTTTATGTCAACATTATTCAATAATATCAATGAGTAAGTTTTTAAAGTAATGTTAATAAAAAGGTTTTCATTTTTTAAATATGGTATATAAATTTGTAAATAATGATGAAAGTATATATTTATAATTAAACTTAATTAATATAACATGTGAAACATTTAGATATATTTTCAAATATATACATAGTATTCTAAAAATTATTAATATTTTTAATTTCTATTTTGTATTTAAATTAAATAAATTTTTTTACTTATATCAACACTAATATATTTTTGATTGAAAAGTTTTGCAACACAAACTCTTAAAATATAATTTTAATAGATATTGCACTTAAGATGAATGTAATCTACATTGAATAATGAAAAAGGAAATATTTTACTATTTAAATATTTTGCAATATTTAATTATTACTGAAAAAATATTTATTTGTAAAATAATAAAAGTGTAATATTATAATAAGAATACAATATATTTTTGAATATTTACGCTATCATTTCATAATAGAAAGCTTATTAAATTTTTTTTGGGAAAGGAATGTCAATATATTGAATTATAAATAAATTTGAATATAACCTGAATTATTATTAATGATAGTATAAATATATGATAAGTAAAATTTTTATTTTCTAAAATAAAAAAATACTCTTATAAATATATTTTATATTAATAAAGTATGTAACAAAATTTTTTATGTTGTAATTTTGTAGAATTTAATTTTGTTGAAATTAATATTTTAATATGACTGATTTAACTTATTATAAACTAAAAAATTCTTTATTAAAAATATTCAAATTTACTCATATAAAATATAGTAATTTTAATACGTACACGAATACGCATACGAATGTTATATTAAATTAAATTCGCTGATTAAATACAGAAAGTAAGATGAAAAAAGCTAGTCATTAACTTGCCACATATTTTTCTACGATATGAATTTTGTAGTTATCTATAACATACACAATGTACATAGCTTCTACATGAAGTATATTAAGTTTATATATTGTAAACTGTAAATAATAAATTCTTATTAATTAAGTAGTTCGGAAGTTATATCGAGATATTTGAAATATTGATAGGATTAAAAAATGAATGGGACAAGTAGTATTTTTAAATCAGTATTTTAATCTTGTTCCGCTTTAAATTTGCACAAAATTACATCCACGTAGATTTTAATAAAAAATTATTTGATTGTAACTGTAATTTGTCAAGAATTTCAAATAAATAAATCATAGATTTATCGGAAAGTTCACGGATAAAAATTATTCCTTTAGTTTTAAAAATTGTTCGAAAGACTTAGTCACTTATTTGGTAAAAGATAGCGAGTTATAATATAAAAGATTAAACCATATTCGTAGGGAATGATATGGTCTGGTATAATCAATGTTGCGACTGCGGTACAAATCTCATGTGGTGCTGATGATTAAAAGTGTGAAGGCGAGCAGTAGGCGCGGGTGTCTGGTCTTACGACCTTTTGCCAACAGCCCGTGGCGCTGCGAGGGCTCCGAGGACTCCCCAGTGCTATTCAGATAGTTTATCAAGACATATTAAATTAACGGTAAGAGTGTACGCGAATTGATTTACACTTAATACAATATGAGTGCATGGATCAAGCTTTATTAAAGATGTTACTACATACGCACCTAATAGAACACACGTGTGTCAGCTGTAAATGGATTTTTACATAATTTTATAGTAGAAATAAATTTTATAGATTTTAGAACTGTTTTTAAGAATAAGTAATAATATTTTGATTAGATAATATACTATAAATACAATTTTTCAAAACACTCATTCATATTTTTGGAGTGACGCATTTAATACACTTTATATTTTTCAAAAAGTATATATTTCTTCTTCCGAATATTTCATGTTGTTAAATTTGAATTGATAATAATTATTAGTGTAATTATGACTAATAAAATAATTTTAAGAAATAGTCTTTAATTATCTTTCTTTTAATTATTTTTATTCATAAAATATACATAACTTATCAATTAAATCTCTATAAGTGCTTCTATTCTTAGAATTAAATATTAACATTAATAATATGTGTACGTGTAATAATATGTGTAATGTTTTAATAGTTATAAAATAATAAATTAAAATCAAAATTTATTTTTTGTATATATCTAGTCATTGTGAATATTTATAATTTTGTACAATGTAAAATTAAAAATATTAATTTCAATTATACATAAAATTATTAAATTGGCAAAATAATATTTACATTTTGGTAAGCTATTAATGTTGGTTAGCTATTATTATACTATAATTATATCATAAACTATTATTAATTATTTTGTGTAAATATTGTATGCTAATAGAATAAAGTATACCTGTTTAATGTACACGTTTTCAAGGTCATTTAATGTATGATACATCAATTTCTTAACTTTAAATAATAAATTTGTTTCTTGATATATGATGGTGAAAATAGATTTGTTAAAATAGAGGTTCCAGAAATAGGAAATAAATTTTTTATAAAATATTATTATTATAAAGAACATTGATATTTGGGTATTTGTAAAACGTATCAAAAAAACCAAAAGTCGAATATTTTGTTGTATCATATAATACAAAGAATAAAAAGATTCCCTATTTAAATATCTGAAAGTTTTCTGCTCAATAAAATGCTTTTTCTTTCTACACGAAGACTGGTCATAAACTCTGAAAATATTCCTCTCTCCTATTTTTGTATAGGTAACATTTTTGATACAATATTAAATCTGCTTTAGGTTGAAAGTGAAGGTGTTAGGTTTCCCATTTTTCTGTGTATAGTTAAAACCCTATGTGGTTGTTGTGTTTAACATATTATTCACTTTTTTTAGCAAAATCGTTTCAAAATTAATACTTAGTATCAACACATTTACAGTGCTAACAGTATTTTAATAATATTTTATATGCTCTGTCAAATCTAACTCTTTTTAATAATATATACAGCTAATGAATGTTTATGTTTAAAATTGATGTTGGTTTTAAATTCAATGTTATTGTGTTCGAATTTTTTAACGTTAATAATATGCAAGATTGACGCTGTTTTATCCACTTATATAGAAAATCACGTTCAGAGATCTATCAATTCTTATGGATCGATTGACACGACAGGCTTACGAGGCCTAATGAAACAAAGCGAGACACAATGTTCTGAGTACGGTGGCTTTACTTGGCGTAGGTGTATCTTGGAATGAGCGTTAGAAATACGATCTGAATTCGTTCTCCTCTGTCTCCGCCTCTCTCCGTTTTTCTCTCTATGTGCTTCATCAGGTAATGCATGGGTTTGCATCGCGGCGGGCGGCGTACTTTGTAACAACGCGCGGTCTTTTCACGTCGATTAATCTTACCAATATATATTCAGCGGTGCGCCGCGCGTCCACACGCTGCGCGAGCCCCAATATATCAGAAATAAAGTGTCGTGCTGTGTCCGCGCCGATGTTGTCCTCGTAGTCGTCCGAGTCTGAGGTTCACGATGGACGCGACAACATTGCCTTCAATTCCCATCCTCCTTCTGTCGCTAACAATCCTTTTTCTGTTATTTACGAAGTCACTTCTATTAAAAACTTACGAGAACTGACAGCGATTCTCGCGTCTTCCGTTTCTACATAATTGTCTTTTCAACGTTTCTTGCAACTTTAGTTTGCTAGATATTTTGATAACCTTGAATTATCGATGTTTCTATACTTTATTATTTAATTTTATAAAACATGCAAGATAATAAAACGGATTGTATGGTTACTATAAAAGTAAATTACTTCGTAAGTTGTTATTTTACATTATTCTCTTTGTAATATTAATAAAATTATATTATTTTTAAAAAATAATTCGATACAATAAGAATAATAAATTGTTTTGTAATTGTATGAATGTGTAATGAATAACAATTATTTTTTTTAATTACCACATATTCGATTTCAATTTTTCTTTTTTAACATCTTAGATGTTCTATTTTGTCATACCGAATAATTGCTACTGCATTGCGAACAGTTAAAGTTTCTCGTTCTCGTTTTCGGAAAACGGCTTCTTCTGAATCTCTTGCGCACGCAACAATATTATTCTTAAGACATATTTAATTTCGAATCCAAGGGAGAGTTCCTTTTCGAGGCTCTATCCCGCCCATTTTTTCTATGTTGTTCGGAAAGGAATGCTGATCGCGCGCTATCGACATCTGTACCCAAGCTCTTCTTAGGCAGCTAATCCTCCTGACCGGCTGCCTATTTATGAAAAAAAGAATGGCCATCACGAATGAAGCCTGGGGCGTGTCCGGGCGCGTCGCCATGTCCCCGATGATCGCAAACGCCTGATGATGCCGCCGCAATGACCGTGCGAATTTCTGACCGACGGGTATCTTCTGTACCCAAGCATCATTACCTGCAATTGTGCTGGTTGTTGGTTCCCTGCCGTGATGCGTTCGTGCATCTCGCATGACAACGCCGTTTAATTGCTCGATCTATCACCTGATTTTCTTTTTATCCCCACTCCGTTCTGCCTGTGATTTATAATGTGCACGCGCGAACGTCTCGACACTTGACACAGCCATAAATAAGTAATACTTTATTAATATATTCCTTTTTATGAGCATAAGCGAATTGCGTATTAACAGTAAGATGTAACATACTAAAGGCTTACTTGCGTATTATACACGAGTATGCAAAAAACTTCTATTCTTCTACAGAATCTTTTAAGATAATGCTATAGCATATATCAAAATTATATTTGTGCTAGTTAGAATAGAATATTTTGTGTAGGTTGAATGAAGTGTGTAATTTATTATCTTTCAAAGTGGTCATAAAGTTTTTTTCAAACTGTAATTTATGCAAGAGTTATTTTTTGGCATTTCAGTTATATGAATATGAAACTTATTTAAAATTACTAAAATTAAAAAATGTAATTAAAAGATTCAATAACATTTTTTTTTTATTAAAATATATTTCGAAACTTTAATTAATATGAGTTTAATTATTTAACTTATAACATATATCTAGACACAAACAGGCCAAATTCTATTTCATAATCGGTGCAATTGTGAAGGATAATCTAGATAGTAATATCAGATATATATATATATAAAATTATATATATAATATAATATATATATAATTAAATCTGTTTAGTTGATTGTTTGAAGAATTTTAGTAAGGCTGTCAGTCAATCTCACATTACATATTACAATAGTATCAAAAATTTATCTTTATATACTAATTATCACTTCGATTATTATTTCTATTTTTTGCAAAAAAATAATTGCGAATTATTATTTGTTATATAAACTAATAATGTAAATCATTATTTAACAACTTTTAAATAGATTCTTAGTCAATTGATAAATAAATTATTAGTCAATTAATGACATTAATAATTTATTTTTTATTTAATTTCTTTTTATTATATTTTCATTTTATCTATTTTATTTATCTATTTTATCTATTTTATTATATTTTCCTTTAACACTCTGGTTTGTGGTCCACAACCATCACATATACACACACATTATATGCATTCGTTAATATTTTCAATATACAATTATAGTTTTTGTTTATTTCCACCTTTAAACACAAGTATTTAAATAGAATATTAACATATTAATTAATAACATTTAACATTAATTAATTAATAGAAGTAATGTAATTTTTTAATATTATAATTTATACCTGCGAATTATTTTTATCATATAAGAACATGATAAATGTAAATTGCACAATAAGCATTATCATAGATATAATTTATAATATTAATGTAAAAGTGGCAATAATGTGTTTTGAAAAGAGAAGTACTGAAATACCTTTAAATATATAATTCGTATTCACTTTTATTATAATACAATATGAAATATAAGAATCAATAACGTGTATAAAACCGATATGAAATTAATTATATTGTAATATATAATAAAGTAAAATCGGTTTAATAAATAATTTGTCATATTCGTTATATAGTATACTTTTATATATTTATTTAAAATAATTATAATAATTAAAGTTTATATTTTTTCAGTTTGTAGTTGTTATATTAGTTGTTACAGATTTGAAGTATATGTTTAAAGTAATACTAGTTATCATAAAGGTTTTTGATATCTTAGTTTAATGGTATAAAACTTTTTAATTAAATAGTTTCATTTTAACCTTTAATTTTATCAGAATTAAGATCAGAATTAAGATATATCATATTGATACATTAATATGACTTAAATTGTTATCGGTATTATATATAAAAATTAACGAGCAAATAAAAATTAGACGAATAAACATTATTTAACGATGATAAAATATTACATGGTGATATTGACGATGATATAATATACAGTATTAACACATTAACAAAATAATTTATTTTTTTGTTAAATAAATAACATTCTTTATTTAAAGACTTGTTTATGCGAATTATTAAAATTTAAATTAAGCACTTAATTATAAATAAATAACTTACATTGTTTTATTTAATGTTTATAAAAAATTTTTATTTTGAACATTTTTTTGTATTAAAATATGTTTTGTAGCACTAATATATCAAAAATATTTTTGGTATATTAACATAATATTTGTTATTTAAAATTAAAAATATATTTTTTTGTTATTTATATTCACGGTTTATTTTTATTGTTAAATCAATGAACTTTAAAATCAATGCTGTGCAAATAGCCTGCTAATGTTGAATAAATATATTTTAGTATTATTAATTAGTAATCATATTATTCCGTTATAATAATATTAATACAACAGGTTTATTATAAATTTCTGAATTTGTTAAGCGATATATTATGTAATTTGGATTTCATTAATTTGCTACATTATAGTTAAATACAGTAATTTTTTTCTTTAAATCGACTCACTGTTGCTAAAGTATAAATTTTGCAAGTTCCATGTGAGTGAAATAATCTGGCTCGCTATTAAAGAAAACATTTTAAACTTTGAGCATTTAATTTAATTTATTAATTTAATTTATCTAAGTTTAATCTATTGATATTTACAATATTTATTTTTTGTTTTTTGTTATAATAATTTCAATTTACTTTTGTGTAATAGAATCAAGTCTAATATGAATACATTTCCAAGATGGTCATTCTGAACACATTACAAATTACCCCATAAATATCTTCTATCGAAAAGTTTAATGTATATATTAAAAAATCAAGGCTATATTTGATTTTGACCCTCGATATATTTAAAAGCATGAATTTATGATGCGCTATTAATCGCTCTTGTGATCAATTAAGATTGCGTTTATTTATGCCATAGAATAAATATAAAAATACAGAGTACGCGACGAGTGGATATCTATTCCAAGAACGAAAGGGCTCATTCTGGTCTTTCCAAAAGTTAATTTCTTGAACGTGAAGTTGCGATGGGGTAGAAAGTTAGAGATTCGCTCGAGGTGTCGCGACATCCCGCTGCGCCCCAATAACGATCTTTCGCACTCGCTTCTCGTAATTAGTTTTCCTTAGGAGTCCCAGGCTCATCTTCTCTTTCTTGCACGCCGCCTCAATGCCAATTACGCTTTGACTCCATTTGCATAACGGCCTCTGTAAGGTAGGTTGAGCTAATAGGTCCGCGGCTCGGGAAGAGGGCTCGCGTGTTGTTGACGGATGCTGGAGCCTTCAATTTAAAAAAAGCGCCCTAGAGTACTAGCCTCCTGCTGTGTAAAATTGTCTTTTGTCTTTACTCGTACTGATACAGTCAGGTCCATATAAGTTTTCGCTAGACCATAATTCATATCCGTTCGTAAGTGTCCACAAACTAACGCCTTTTTATTGGTAAGCTTTGAGTGCTTCCGAATTCCATAGATTTCCACGCAGCTGTATAATGATAATTTAATTTCAATAGTATATATGACCAATGATAGAGCATCTATTCTTTGGAGTTTACAGAAATATTGGAAATACATTTAACAGAATGATTTGATATGGAACTACAAGTCTGTGATTGAGCACTATAAAATCTGACTGATTATAATCTACCAGCTGATGAGTATGACGTTAATGCCTCCGAGCATATTTGATCACTATGGTCTGAAAAATATACGTCGCATATACATATCATACTGAGGCTTGGCTACTTCTCAACTATCTTGTAGGTGCCGTTTAATTTTGAAAAAAAAAAAAATATATATATATATAGAGAGAGAGAGAGAGAGAGAGAAAGTAGTATAACACCTAATTACAGGTAGATTTGATACTCATATTAGCGAGCTTAGATGAGGGAATCATTTCACAGCGGGGTATCGCGACACTCTCGACGTTGTCTTTCTCCCTGTGTTGGATTTGTCTTTCTTTAAACATCGAAAAAAATGAAACGGGTAAAAACGAGGGGCGATATGAAAGGACACCTACATTGCTCATCTACCTTTCACTTGTTTTGTGCACAGCCAATGATGGTAATTATGTAGTCCCATTGTATCTTATCCCGTTCAGTTACTTCAAAAATTCTCGTAAGATTAACATTCCGGTGATTCTAGTTCACCTAATTCGTTTGACCGAATATTGTAAGGTGCCAAACATTACGATCCGTATTGCGTAAACGTAGACCCTGAAAGTTTCATGGTGAACAAAGTAAAGTGATGTTAGTTATTATAAAGATTTTATAAAAATCACATTCGGTGAATCACTGGTCTCCAAGACATTAGCTTGGAATTTAGCGACAGTGATGACTTGACCCCGACAAGCCATTGTCCATCAAAAACAATATAAAATCATTGCGAAGCACTTCATTGTTGCTAAAGATTCGAACATACGTATACGAGTGTAAATATACCGGGTATTAATATCTTCGTAATAGTTCAAACAGAATAGATCAGAGGACGAAGAAGAGTACCCGCTATTGCGGTAAGAACAATGATAGGGAGTGAAATATAGAAAAAAAGGCAGCACATAAAATTACGAGCCTTCTGAAAAGGATGTCGAGCGAACGCCGCAAAATTCTTAAAGATTCTTCATACAATGGAAGCCAAACGACGGTCCTACACGAGTAATAAATAAATGCTAATTTCTTCAATCGCACAATGGTTGCAACTTTTCTCGCGGTCGTTTATCTATCGGAGGACTAGAGCGACTGAAGCTAAATGCGAGAGTTCATTAAAATTTTTTAATTGAAAAAGTCAAAATGAAATTTCAAAGGCATAACCGTGAAATCTTACATTATGATTTCTTTCCGTTCCATTTGTCAAAATCCACCATTCGAGTTTCTGTGTATATCTATGCATATACTATATGTGTGTGTACGTGCGAGGGACGAAATGAAGGAAGAGAAGACTGCCGCGAGTCTGTCGTAGTAATAGCCGAGACATTATTAAAGACATGAGTCCGTACACTTCTATTTTACGCTCGCGCCCTCGGAACCAATGATGTGTGTCCTTTGTGCATTTCGGCATGTATACCTATAAGCTTAAAGAGAAATCTCTTTCTGCTACTCCCTCCATCCCTCTCTCTCTCTCTCTCTCTCCCTCTCTGCCCCTCTCTCTCTCTCCCTCTCTCCCCCCCCCCCTC
>JAPYYT010001284.1:0-29163 GCA_030522565.1 Ceratosolen corneri
CCGACTACTTGGATCAGATCGCTGTTTACTTCAACTCTTTCATCACTGCTTTCATCAACCTTCATCTACATTTCAATAGTTCTACATTTATTTCTACAAGCCAACATTCAACCACAGTCTGTATTTATATCGCATTTTCTTCATATATTTATTGTTCAATAAACTTCGTTTTAGCCTTTTACAACAATATTTATTCAATAAATAACATTTATTCCGATCACCTCTCCTTTCGCTATCTGTATCTCCTGATTACATCAGAGAGAGAAAAAACACACACACGGGACAAATTCCGAACATTAAAATTCCGACAATAAAAAAAGTTACATCATATATACGATTGGATCTCGTAAAGAAAGAAACAGAAATTTTATAAAAGTGGTTACAAAATTTTAAATAATAGTATTTTTTGAAAATTATTTAGTTGTTTTATAGATGATAAATTTTTATCTAAAATCTAAAAAATTTTTTAACCACTTCACGTGCTTTAAAACATTTATCAATATTTTGAAAATAATATTTTTAAAACTTGTATTTGGTAATTTCGGTTTACAATGATTATAAAGTTCTATTATTCATCCATAATATTTTTCTAATATTTTAAATACATCATATAAACTTTAATAATTATCCTTTCAACTTTTTAGGATTATAGCTTATATTTTATTTTAATATAACCATTAAAGTCAAAAAAATACAATCTGTAAAAAAGACAATATTAAATAAATTGCCCATAATTGCTTACTTTTTGGAATACTTTTCTAAATAAAAAGATTATGAATGAAAAATTTCCTGAAATTATTTTTTTCGATTTCTAAAAATAATACATATAAAATCATTCACACTTTTCAAAAATAGTTATAAATAAATATTAGTTAAAAATACAAAAAACAGAATACAAACTAGTTTTATTTAATTTATTATATTTACAAAATTTAATTTAGATCATAATTTATTTTAATATTGCAAAATTTAAGTTAAGTACAAAAATCAACTTTAATTGCTGATATTGTTTAACGAAATTCATTTGTTTATACAATAAGGATAAAAATAAGGATAAAGATTGGATTATTCTCTTTCGTTAGTATTAATCTTATAAACACAATGATTTATAAATATAGCGTAAAACTCTGATTTATGAATTAGAAGAATTTTTTAATTTTATCGAATTTTAAACCAATTTTTAACATTTTAATATAATAGATGAAGAAAATATAATTATTTATTCTTAAGCAATTTTATTAAAATATTTTTTAACATTTAATGGTATAATATTGTAAAACTGTAACTTTCTAGGCATAATAATATCTAAAGTTATTTTATGATAATATCATAAGTGATGTTTTACTGATCAAGTTAAATAGTAAATAGTAAATAGAAAAAAATAAAGAGTGTATTATTGAAATCAATAGAAAATATATTTCAATTTCCAAGATATTTTATATTTTGTAAAATATGTATAATTAATGACCGTTTAAAATATAAAATGTACGTAGTTCTACATTTTCCAAGATCAAATTTAACTAATAAAGCAGATTGAAATCCTAATAAAAACTGTTGCATTCAAATTTGCTTGTTATTAAAATTTGTCGATTATTAAGTAATATTATAAAAATTATCATTACATAAACACATAGGAGTTCATGCCAATTTAAGCGTAGGTGCTCTATATGCTTAAGAAATATTTATAATTAAAATTAATATTTATACATAATTAATCTTACAGTACCAACTATTTAATTACACGTATAGCATTATTTCTAATAAGATATTTTTAAAATAAAATTATTCAAAATTGTACGAAAATCTTCCGTATGCATTCTACTCTCTCTAAATAATCTTAACCTTCTATTTTAACAATTTAAAAACTTATATTATAGCTTGTTCAGATTACTTGCGAACAATTCACTCAAGTTTTCCTTATCGTATTAGCTTGGCAGTCAGTAGAAAAAAGTAAATTGGCCTCGGTCTACATGGCAAAAAGCTCTTTACCTCCCCCACACAGGCGAGTGCACAAATACCAGTTAATATTTGTTATAAGTTGAAGAGAGAGAGGGGGGTGGGGTGGCGGCGGAAGAGAGACGGTCATCTGGCAAGTAGGATAGTTTACTGCACGTCGGGCAATGTAGGCGCCAGGGAATGCACACAAGAGCACACATAGAACGGCTGTTCAAATCGACGATATGTCGAAAGCAGACGTCGCAGAAACGTATGATACACGTACCAATAGCTGCCCTTCTATGACCATTCGCGCAAGCATCATCCCACTGAACTGACCACACTAGCTTCTCGTTACCCCTTCCGGTATTCTCCGCATATCGACTAAACCTATCACTCCGTCTGAGCTTTCGGCCAACTACCAGCAGTGCATCTTGGAGGAACTATTATGCTTTACTCTCCTACTTGGATTCCAGCTGATTTTTCATTATTCCGTTTAATATTTCATTTTCTATGTCGCGCTTTACTTTTTTATAAAGAATCAGTACAACCTCCAAGTGAAAAATAATACTCAATGTAATGACAATAATTTACAATCGAAAAATTTCATTAACATTTTTAAAGTAATTTCATGATTCTGTATCTTTTACATTGAAAATTATAAAACAATCAGAACTAACTTAAAATATAATATTTTATTTATATCAATACTATATAATATATTGAAATACATATTACATTTTAATAAAAAATATTTTAATTAAAAATATTTACCATCAAAATTATTTTTTGTATTTTAGACATAATAAAATCTTTTCTTTTTATTAATCAACCCATTTACATATACAAATAATAAAATTTACTTAATTACTTTTTAATAATTATTATTAATATGAAAAATAAAATCTTGAATAAAGATATTTATTTTTACAAATTCTTTTCTAAACTTAATTTGAATAATAAATTGAACGATTTCAAAATTATCATTAATAACGTAGTAAATCATGTTTAAAAAAATTAATCCGAACTTAAATTTAAATCCGAAATTGTATTAATTGAAAATATTATCATAGAGCAACTTTATTTTTATAAGAAAAATGGAAGGAAAAAGTAATAAATAGATAAAATAGGCATTTTTAAAAGAACGTAATTATTGTGGATTTATTATAATAGATATTTATAATAAAAAAAATTAATAATTTAAAAGAAAGTTTATGGATCTACTTAACCGGTAATGTGATGTTATTAATAAATAAAATACAATATAATTGACTATGCGATATATAATTTTATCGTTGAATTTATTTCATGAATTATATTGCAGCAATAATAATTAATAAATAAGTATAATTTTATTTCACTAATGGTTTTTAAGCAGTTTGTTTGAATATAAATATGATTTTTTGTTTTTAATATTGATAAGTTCAAAATTCAATGCCAATCGGTGTTTGAGACACTTTGAAAATTATATTTCCAGTAAAACTACATGTAATATCACAATTATTATTTTTAAATTTATATTTTGATAGATCATAATTATACAAAATAAAGTTAGTCTAGTTTTTAATAATGTAACATTTTTTAAATTGTAGTTACTTCTTGATGTTTAATCAATACGATTTATAATAATTCATTCAGTATTGTGCATCTCATTAGTTTTTAAATATCATGATAATTTCCATAGTAAATGAAAGAATCATAAATAAAACGATTTAAAACTTAATAATAGAAAATAGTGAAATGTTTTAGTAACTATCATTATACTGAAAAATATAATAGCGCACTAAACTAAGAAACTTAAGCTTATATTTAAACTAAAATATTAGTTTCTTAAGAGTTCTTGGTAAAAATAGTTAGACTATTATATCAAATAGATTATATCAATAAAAATAGTGAAAAATAGTGAACAAGGTAAGAGTAAAGCCTAAAAACTAAACAAAGTCAGGAGCAGAATTAGATTTTAGCAATAGAAATATTTAATTAATAAACAATGTGTATTAAGTTTATAATAAATATCATTTAAACTGATTAATAAAGTATATTAGGTAAGTGTTTCAAATATTTTATTAAATGTTCAATGAAGGATTAAATAAAAGACTGCATAAATAGTTTGGATATTTGATTCGTGAATATTGACGGCATGAAAATAGTTTTAGTCAATGACTGAAGTTGACGGAGCCAAAATTCGAAATATTGGAAACGTCTACGACCCTCGTAACATAATATCGCCTTTACATTGGTTACTAAATGCCTAAAGTCACCTTATTGCTCTCAATTATTGATAAACAAAAAGAGAATGTGGTAGCTGCTGCCAAGTGATTTACTTATAATATTGAATTGTTGCCGTTCGCTCGCTTTCGTTTTTCTCACTCTATTTTTATTGGATGTAGTCTTTCTTTTTTTCCTTTTTTGTACCGCTACCCTTGAGGCGTCGACCTTTCCATGTTCACAAAGTCGATGAGAGAGTTTGCATTGCCTCGAGTGTATTGGTTGTTCACTCCTTCTTTTACTCTATTGTATTTATCTTGAAAGAACTATCTAAGAGAAATTTAGTAATACTTACGTCAAGTGGATTAACATTTGAGCGATAAGAATTATTTAAGAAAATAAAAATATATTTATACATTCTTGAATTTTCAGCCTAATGTTTATACAGTAAATTTGTATCTATTTTCACTATAATTAAACTCTTTAATAAGAAGTATACTATTTTATTTATATTCCTTTAAATTATTTAATTCAATATAATATTAGGAATTATTTTTTAATCACATTTTATATTTTTTACCGTATTTAAATTATGGTATATTATTCATTAAAAAATAATTAAAAAAATAAACCTCCGTCGATGAATCTTATGAAAAATATTGAACTAGAGGAATAATAACTTCAGTGGTAACATATACCACTAGAAAATAGTTGTTCTCTTTGGACGATTGGTGAGGCATTCTATAACATTTTCATGGCTTCTACACATAGATATGTCTCGATAGCTCTTTGGTTGAACTCTAAGTGTATTAAACTTGCGTTTTAACTTGCCTATGGCTCTGCAGTCTAGAAAAAAAAAAGAAAGGTTAGAGAAAGCGAGACAAACAGCACGGAGAAAACTCTAAATTGAAGAAAGAGAGTGAAAGTGATGGAGTAAGCAGGATGAAGGTAAGAAAAGGAAAAGGAAGTTGGGCAAAGGCGTATATGGGCGCAGAATGGAAAACGGAGCAACGGCACCATCGTACCACACTAATGGTACCCTAGGGGTATATCCTATCCTTCTAGCAGAGAAACAGAGAGCTCGGAGAGAAATAAAGAGAAGGGAAACTCCCTCATATTTATTATTTAGCAAAATACAAGGACAGAATCGAAGAAAGAAAAAGCGAACCATGCACGAACGCCCAGTCATGATACTATGCTTTTTCGTATGTGAATAGGAAAATATGTATTCATGTATTGTGCAAACACGTTTCTTGTCTACGAGGATTTATTTGCAAATGTCGAAGATTAGTTAACTCAAATCTTCTTGATTGTTAGTTCTTGTCTTCTTTCTCAGTTCTTCAAAAACAATTGTTCGATACACTTCAGAAAAGTAATTTGCATACTTTCATCTAAATTGTTAAATTGATTACTTTTTCGTATTTAAATGACATACTATTATTTTGAATACATTATTTATTGAAATCTTTATCATGTGTTGTTTTTAAAATGATATATTTTCTGTTAAAAGACCATCCTGTTTTATTAAAATTGAAATATTTTTTCGATCATTCATGCATTTTATGCGTTTCCTGATTTTTTCAAATCCAATAAAGTATAAAATACAATTACGATATAATTAATTATGTATGTTGAATATAATAAATGTAACAATTAAGTTTTTTTAAGCAATGATATTTCATTTGCCTATATATTTTAGTACATAATATAATAAACAACAAGCCCAGTAATTAATTATTTTATTTGTTTAAAAGCTCTTTAAAATATATATATTTTTTACACTTCATAATGTTTGAAAGCTATTAACTTTATATAGAATGTAAAACAAGTTATAAATTTATAATTACTTAATTTACTAGGATACTTACGATAATAGTAATTAGTCTTTTTATCGTTTTTTATTTGTGTAAACAAAAATTTTACCATTATTAATAAGTAATTTAAGAAACTCAACTAAAAATAAAACATCTCGTTAAATATTTTTCAGTATAAAAAAGTAAGAATAAAAAATTGAATACATATATTGATTTATTAAATATTACAATTATTTTATATTTATCATGATTGATATGATATTGAATATGCGATGAATATCTTAGTAAGCATTAAAATTTTCGGATTATTTCAATGAAAGCTTTGAATATAATTCTAAAATATGCTATTTAATTAGTTGTAATGTTTATGCATATTACGGATAAGTGAAAATTATTAAAAAATCAATGAAGCAGCATAAACATAAAAGCATAAATCCATGGAAGCAATTGGATATTAGTGTGCATCAGTAAGAGTACGCAAAGAGCAGGAAATTTACGGGTGTAACAATTTTGGCGTTAGGTAAATGCCTGCTTGACTAGCAACAGCTGCAAAACATTATTGATACTACATTTCTCTTGATTTGACGAATTGCCACAGCCAAAGCTAATGGGCTGCAAATTTGCAGCACTGACGCAGGAAAAAAAGAAAGTAACATAGTTATACACACAAATAGATAGACAAATATATACATATATGTTACGATTTGTATATTATGCTTATAATTTATGAATTTTAATATATTTTTTTCTTTAATTCTCAATTAATTAATTAATCGATTAATTTATTTATTTAGAAAGATAGATAGAGAGAGAGAGAGAGAGAGAGAGAGAGAGAGAGGGAGGGAGAGAAAGAGGGAGAGGGAGAAAATTAGAATGAAAAAATGAGTCATACTATGCTAGAGTTGATTTAAAAATAAGAAATAAAAATTATAGAAAAAACAATCAAAACTAGAGAACCACAAAAATGTAGTGGAAAAAATCTAGAAATAAAATAGGCAGTACGAAGGGAAGAAGAATAAAGAAAACTATCGACCATTCAATGATTATATCAGAACCCCATATATTGGTGCGTTTCTAGCCTAGCAGTCGCACTCATCTCTGAAAATTCATTATGTCAATATAATCTATTATTTTGTGGGGTACAAGTTATTATGATTAATTAAAATAATTATTGGTATATGTGTGCTGGACGTTAATATATTAGGTAGGCCTTACAATTCATGATTTATAGTAATTGCAAAATAATAAAAGATAAGCAAAGAATAGCACACAACTAAAAACATTATCAATTTATAAATAAATTAGATTTTTCCTTTTTTTTAAATATGTTTAAGTATAACATCAATTTACATTTGTTTATTGAATATTTTGTTTATTGTATTATTTCATTATTCTTTGTTATCATTTCTACCATTTATTATTATAAAATATACAATATTTATTATTTAAAAATCAATAGTTAGACAAATGTCAATTTGATAAAAATTAAATTATTATAAAATTAGTACACATTTTATTTTATTTGAATTTATTTGTTTATTTGTATATAATATAAAATTTTTATTTGTATTTATAGTAAATAACGTCAAGGGTTTGCGCTTAAGTAGTTACTATTTAATTTTAATTTCAAACAACAATAATTATATAGGTATAAATTATAGTAATACTATATTAAAGAATTAAAATATTCTTCTTAATTTTTCATAGTTGCAATATATTTTTTGTTAACATTCAAGTTAAACAAAACTACATAAAAATAGCATAAAATATTATTAATTATATATTATAAAACATAAGTATCATTTACATCTAAAAGTTAGTATATCACATCATGATTTGTTATAATTGGAATTTTAGTTATATTTTTTCAAAAATATAATATATTTTCTTTAGTAGTTATAAATTTTTAAAATGATTCAATTTTTCTAATTACATGAATTTCTTTAGAGATAAATAGTATCTACAATGAAAAGGATAAAATATTTTTTTACTCTACATAAATATAAAATTTTTCTTGTTATACTTTTTTGTTATAATAATTATCTATTCAATTGACTAAATTTTTCAGAATTGTCTTATTACATTGTTTTTATATTTATTAGTAATATATTATTCATATAATTATAATTTCTATTGTAGTTAAAAACTATCTAATTTTATCATTTAATGTGATATAACTAAACATTAAGAATCAATCGACCGTTCAATTATTATTAAATCATTTTTTAATTTTAGTCTATATTGTTCTAGAAAATTAAAATAAAAATAAATTTATTAAATTACATTTTATTTTGGCTTTAACATTTTTTAATCATTTTTCAATAAATATTTTGTGTATATGAAAGTATATATCTATATAAATATATATATGTTCGCACTATTCAACTACTTAAATCTTTTATGTATAAAATACTTTTTTTGAATTAGCTGCATTTTATTTGCATTATTTTTTAAAAATATTTATGGCTTATATAAACCTTTTGTATATAATAGGGTTTTAGTAATTTAGTTTCATTTTAATTATTCTATTAAATACAACTGTGATTAGTGTAGATATGCTATATATATATTATGTATTTATTTATTTATATAAAATAACATAATGTAAATGTTTTGTCAATGTTGAAAAGCGAATCTACTGTATTTAACAATGTATGGCTACACATTAAATAGGCTAATAATTTGGATATTTAATAAAAAAAAATAGTTTTGATTTCATTAAAAAAAATGTAAGATTAAAAATATTTTATTAAATCAAGGAAAAATTAAATACATCAATATTTAATTAGAGATTTTAAGTAATAATATATTAATTTAATAAGAGCAAGTAATGAGAATTAAAATAATATTAGATAATAGTAATAATTTGAAATAATAAAATATCAAAATAATACATAAATTAATGTTTCTATATTCATTGTTAATTAGATACGAATATGTTGATATAATAAACATAAAAAATATAACTAAGCTTTCAATTATTTAGAAATTTAATGATTTTATAGAACCATAATTAAAATATAATTAATATGAATATAAATAGAATGTAAAAATATACATCTAAATATATATAATTTATTATGTAATATTTCTTATAAATATGTACATTAAAAACCATTATATTAATAACATAAATCAATTTTTGTGATTATATATATAATTATCATAAAATTAAACATCTGTTTCATGGAATTAAAAAAAGATTTCTTTATCTTAATAAAATGGATAGAACAATATCGAAAAATTAATTTAAACATTTGAAAAAATATTAAAAAAATTAAAAAAATTGAAAATATAGAAGTAAAAATATGAATTAGTATTTGAACATATATCTAGACTTTTTAACAACAAAGCCAATGAATTATAAGATAAAATTATTAACATATTTTTATAAAACTATAATTCTTAATATAATTTTTAAGCTCAGATTTTATTAAATCCCTTTTTTGTAAATCTTCATGAATTTAAGATACAAAGTGCGATTTGTCATTCTAGTAAATATTTTATTGTTTTTAACACTTCCAAATTTGAATCTATAAAAATTGAAATATGTTTAAGCTTATTTAAAATAATATTACTTATAAATAAGAAAATACGACATGCTTATAATAAAATATGTAACTATTATTTTTAAAAATTAAATTTATTGTTCATATATTATGAAGTAATTATACAATTACAATATTTTCATAATATATTTTAAATTATTAGTTTTTATTAGTTAAAAAATTATTTGCTTATTTTATAAATAAGATATCACTGTAAGACACAAAGCTGATATATACTTCTAGTACCATCTGTTGTTAAATATCTGAACTACATTGTATTAGATAAAATCAATACCTGATCAGTTTAAATTACAGAAAACTGTAATTCCAAGTTTTTATATTTTCTTATTTTAAATTATAAGTTTTGAATGATCATATTTATTTCATATAATATATCTATGAGAATAGGATAATGTAATTTTTTATGATTGTTACAACTATGAATACATTACAATTAATAAAAGCTATTTTTATGTATAATAAAATTAATGTATAATTAATAATGATTTATTATATATAAAACTGTAACATAATAGTTTCAATTGAATATACCCATGCTATTAAACATAACAATTTTGCATTTAGTAAATATTATATATTTAAAGTATGTTACTGGCGATTATAAAAGAATATGTACTACAGTGATAAATAATATGGCAAAACTAACTACTAATAAAAAAGTATATTTTCGAATAAAAAGAAATTTTGATCAATCCAATAGTTATAAACATAATTATCGAAAAACAAATACCTTATATGCCATGATAATAAAATATAATAAAGAAACGAAAACATTTAAATATATTTAATATTAAATATAATAAATATATATATATATATCTGTTTATAGTATTAGATAGATATATATATAGTATTAGATAATATATATATATATATGAGTGCCATAAAAGAACAGGACTATTCTATCTAAAAATTTTGATTCTGCGCACAACTGTTTTTTATTGATTAGATGTCATACGTAGGCAAGATTTTGAATAGACTACAAAGTTAAACTTATAAGATTATTAAAATTAAATTTAATATTTGCCCCATATACAAAAATATACATAATTTAAATTTAAAATATAATAATCTAGCAAATAAAAATATTTTTAATGAAAAGTAAATTAATTACCAATAAATTTACATTATAAATATTTTATTATTATGTTCGAAAATTTTTAATAGATACCAATAAAAATATTTGTAAATGTAGATAATAGATAATAGATAGTAAATTGTTAACAAATTTTTAGCCTGGTAACAGATAACAGATATAATTAAAAAATGATAAACATCTTTAAGAATATTAAATCTTAATTAATCAATAATTATAAAAATTAAGTATACAATTTTGAAGAATAACTTTTCAAACTTATAATTCATCAATAAAAACTTAATAGATATTATATAATTTGAAACTTATCTAATTCGAATGAAATAATAAAAATTTTATTAATAATGAAATAATCATCAAATATGTGATCAATCATATGAATTGGGTTTAAAATCTTTAATATAATTATCTCGTAAAATTATATTTAAATATAAATATAAAAAATATGTACAAATAATTTGTTAAAAACAAATTATTTACAAATAAAATTTTCTTCTTCAGGAATTTGTATGTTTTGAATAATATTCTATTTTAATAAGTACTATATATCTTATTATTTTAAATTATTTTTATATTACATTCTAAACATTTTAAAAATACCTATAAATAAAAAATTTAATTAGTTTCAAACATTACTGTAAACTTTTAATTGATTAACAATAGATTTTTTGATATAAAAATAAAATATTCTTTATTTTATTTCAAATTAATTTTCTCCGTAAGACTTTACATTGTTATTACAAAAATTTTATATTAAAATATCGTACATTTTCAGATTATTTATTTAATAAAATAGATATTTTATTATTTTAGCAAACGAGAAGAGATAGAGACCAAGAGAAAAGACAAGAGCTATGTAAAGACTTATATAATCGACGCAATAAACATTTGTAATCTTCGGGTGGTTGTGTAAAACACCATTGAATACGATTTATAAAGAAAAAAAATTGGAAGAAGCAAAATAAATAAGAAGCTCCTTGCATACAGTCATTTGTCCAGAGAAGATCCAAGTGTACTTAAGCCCCAGTTTTTCAGTTTCACATTGCCTACAATCGTTTTGTCTTCCTTTCCTGAATTTAACGATATTTCTATTAAAGCATGTATTTAGAACCGTAATTTGTATATCGATTAATATCTCTCATTCGAGTTTAGTGTATTTTATTGTATAAGCCAACAAATTGTGCACCTTAAGTTTTAATATTTTAAAGGTATTAAATTATAAAATTATTATTATTTTAAGAATTTATAATGTTATATAAATATAATAAAATTTTATATAACATATTTGGAATCCAATAACTGTTCTAAATATTAAAAATATATTTATAATCAATAACAATTTTAGTTATTTGACGAAATAATTAAAAATTTTTGTACATTAAAATATAAATTTGACATCAAATTATGAAACGTGTTTTATAATATATGATGATCAAAATTGCCTACGATATATAAAATTTGTACTAATTATACTTCTGTATTCTCTTCATATTTGCTTTCAAATTTTATTTGAATTATTTATAGAAAATTAACTTGTCGTATTAACTGAGAATAATTATTGGGAGAAAACAATATATATTTCATAACATCAAATATTATAAATTTCTCTTATCTTTATGATTAATTGTTTACTTGTTTTTATCTTATTCGAGTTGCATCTATATATATACAAAACTATGTTTATATATTAACCTATTAAATTAATTTTCATACTTCTTTTTTTATTTTTGTCGTCTAAATATTTGTTATTCCTATATATTCCTAAATATTTAATAAATATTTATAGACTTTTAAAAACTTAAAATTATTTTATAATAACGATATAATTGTGATTTTAATATTAAACTTATCTTTTCCCTACAAATAAGCTATTTCAAGTTTTATAATTAAATAGCAAATAGAATTAATTTCCTGAAAGTCCATAATAAATTTTCTTATATACTACATTTGAATGAAACTTAACTACAATTTATAATTTCATTTCATTGAATTTTACTTACGCTCAAATAAATTCAATTTTAAAGCTTGATTTTTTAGAAATAGTTTAGATCTTGAAAGTGATCTTTAGTATTGACTTATGAAAAGACACTAGCTTTTATGATTATAGTGCAATAATAACAAGTAAGAAGCGTCAAATTTATCTTTTTTAACAGATTAAAACAATAAAGATATAATATAAGCAGTTACCAATAGTATGAATTGCAATTCAAATGTTTTTGACGAATATCCAAATGTCAGCAGCTTATCTCGAATTATGCCAAATTATGAAAAAAAATAATATGTTGAAAGTACTCACATACCCGAGAAAAATACATAAGTTAATGATATTATTTTACTCCATACTTTACCAAATGTATTTCTAACGAATTTTTTCTTTTGCCTACTTAGCTTAAATGTCGACATATAAGCGAGGGTGCACACGTCTCAAATTTATCACGTATCTTACAGCTCGCGCAGCCTGCCGCTACACATTCATCTCCCTCCACGAATTTTTCATCTTCTCTTTGCCCCTCTTACTCACTGGTGATTGGTCAACGGAGTCAGGCCCTTTTTCCAAGTCCGACTGGCTCCTCGGCTATTCACGCTACTCATCGCAAGAAGAGATGGGGATCACGAGGGAACTGCGAAGAGGGGGAAAAACACGGGGCATTGAGAGCGGTATTCTGAAATATAGTTTAGCCTCTCTTGAGTTCCGTGCTGTTCTGTTCCCATCGTCGGCAACAGTGCGACAGTGAAGGTGGACGATATATTGAGTCAAAGTCGAGACGCGCAGTGATTTTTTATGCGGATAATTCTGGATTCCTGAGTCTTGTTCGCGACCGTCGGATACCCATGATTTCAATTTCATCTTGATAAAAGTGGAAGTGCATCGAGGTGAATTTTCTTTGAGGCTATGAGAATAAAAGCGTATCGTTCGAGTGATTTCACCTTTAGATCGATGCCCACACGCTTTCGTACAAAATCTTAACCATGAAAATATCTCGTGAATTGCGCTGGAATTACCAGTGAGAACAAATTGTAAGGCAATAACGAGGAGATAATCGTTTTTGGTTCGCTGAAAAAGTGAGAAAAGTGGGGATAGGAAGAATATGCGACTGAATGAGAGAGAGATAAAGAGAGAGAGCTGGAATAACGGCGTCGTGAGTGTGGTGCAGCAATAGCAGTGCTGTGGTTTGGAAGTTCAAGTGGTTGTACCGCATTCGTTAATTTCAAAATCATCTGATCTGATTCTTGCGTTTTTGATTCATCTGTTACACGTCTACAAAAAAAGGTAAAATGTCGCGATGTTTTTACTTGATGATTCAAAATGTCAGTATTTAGAAACTTTTGTGAGGCTTAGACGAGTGGTATTTATGGCAGTTCCACCTATTGTTAGGCTTAAATAGAAGTTCTACGGCATTATGTCAACAGTGCAGGGAAAAAATAAATGGAACGTGTAGAATTCTATATTACATCATTTTATTTCCATGTAATATTGAACTCGTAAGATTACGAATACGTGATGTTAATTCTAATTAATTAAAAATTAAATTGAAAGAAATTGTTTCAACTTTAATGATGATTGTTTACATTAATTTGGGTAATACTTTTTATTGACTTATTATTTTAATAAACAGTCTTATTTTCAAATTAACATTTTCAAAGAAACAATTAAAATAACGTATTCGCGTTAATATCATATTTTAGTTAAAAATTACAGAAATATAAAAAATAAATATTTCATAAATATGTAAATTAATTTCTTATTATTAATGTTGTATATTTGAGTGAAATGTTATTGTTTTTATGAAAAAATTTATTAATTAAATTTAAAGAATAAAATGAACAGATGAAACTCATACTTTATAGTGATTTAAAAATTGAAATCTCAAAGTTATCGAATAAAGAATAAAATGACAATTGTTTCATTATTCAAATCTGATGTATTTCTAATACATCGATTATCCGTTATCTTATTAAAAATTTTATAAAGCAATATTTAATTCTTTTTTATATTACAACTTTTATACAACAATCTACACATTATGTGATATTATTATTTATTAACAACAATTTTTTTAATTTTTTGTTATATACTACATCAAGAGAGTAAATATGTGCGCGCGCGTTTGTGTGTATGTACTTTTTATATTACGTATAGTAATAGATGTAAATTGTCGATCCAAAACTAATTATAACTTTCATCTAAATACATAAACAATGCAAGTGTGTATATTGACTAAAATTGCATTTTCTTTTAATTTCAGATTTCAATTAAAGACACCACTAACTAATTTAGATATATGAAGAAAGAAAGAAATTGAATCACGTTAACCCAATATTTACGTTAGTGGGCGTTACGAGGCGTCTACAGATACACACGATGAGCCTTAGTTATCGGCAAGTGAGCTACCTTTCGTGTAATTAATTCGATTGGTTTGGTAGATACAGCTAAAATCAAGTAGCATCTCTTCAACAATGCAGTCCAGTTGTGAGAGCATACAACAGCAGAAGCAACAGCCGAAACAGCAACATAAACAGCAGAAGCAACATCAAAAGCAACAACATCATGGCAGCTTCCCAGATCTTCAATATTATGAAATTGGGCAGAGCGATGCCAGCATTTCTGATACCTTTCAACGCTCCAGTCCCGACAATACAAGTCCACGTCAGAGTTCTTCAATAGCAACGACTCATCTGCATCCTATCAGCTTGTGTACGGGCTCGGAGATGTTGAGTCAGCAGCACCAATTGCAGGAGGTTATTCCCGGAAGTGTTTTCAGTGACGCTGCTTTAGGACATCTTCATTATCATATATATCCAAGTCGACGAACGATCACTTGCTCGGACAGTGGTCTCGCTCAAGCGGGGCCCGGATGCCGGGGACACAGCCGATTCGTGGAACAGATTCATCAACACGATCGCCATCAACACTATCAAAGACACGCTCAACCAAGGACACATATACGCCAACCACCACCTCCGCCACCGTCATCGAGTGTGGATGAGCTCGCAAAGGAAAGAGACGAATCGCCTTCCATGAATCTTGACAATTTTAGTAGATATCCACACATAGCTCTTGAAAGAAATGAGAAAGGCAAGAATATTTCATTGGTGGAATTAAATAACGATTCACAGGTAAATAAACAATTGCTGTTTATTAAAGTGTGCATATGTGAATTTTGACGAAGTATCGAATTTTTATGAAGAATAATATTACTTTTGTTTATTCATCTTTGAATTAAATTTTAATTTATAAAAACTGTATATTATGTAAATTCACATATGTACTGATGGTTTGATTGCTTTAATCATTTTGTGTTTATATATGTATGAAGTACTAAATAAAAATGAAGTTTTAATAAAATAATTAATAATTTAACAGTAATAGTGAATATATTTATTCTTATACGATAATCTCTAGTTTTATTAATAAGAATATTAAAACAATTGTCTTTTGTAAATGATCCGATAATAATCCAGTATGCAGTACTGTTATCTCAATAAAAATACGAACAATTCCATCAGTTGAAATAGGAAAAATCACTATGCAGTTTAAAATGATGAACCAATCAGATTAATCGCCAAGAATATATATTATTGAAAATTTACAGAAACGTTTTAGTAAAAAAATTCCAAGTTACCATCTGAAAACTTACAAGAATAGAAGAACGATAATATATTTTTTTTATAATATTTTTTTCATAATACAAGAACGATACTTACAAGAATTTAATAACAGATTAAAACAAACTTGTAACAATAGCATTATAATAAATACTAAAATATATGAAGCATATTAGTAAAACTTAAAGTACTATATATGATTAATTTATATACGATTAATTTAATTCCGATTGCAGATTTTATCCGAACAAGGTATTGATGATATTAAATTTGAAATGAAAAACTGAATCGGGAATAGCATCAGAAATCACAATAGGTCAATCTTAAAATAGTCGATATCAACTTTATTTCATTTTGGGTTAACAATATGGTATATAAAACTATTTAAAACTTAGTATATAAAACTTAGTAAAGGGTATAACTGAACATTTAAAAATATACAACTATATTTTAGTACAATAAATTTTATTTTAATATATATACAATACTTAAAAAGGTTACAAAATATTTATTATTGATACGAATTTGTTGTATCAAAGTTAAAATAATATTTATTGCAGAATATTTATAGCGATTTGATAACCATGAATATAAATTTAAGTCTTATACTTTTCTTAAAGCCTTAATAATATAAGGAACTAAAATTTTTAATTCTGTTTGTTGACAGAAATGTTCATAAGAGATAACGTAATTTGCAGGACTATATATATATATATATATATAGAAACATTTTTTCTGATAAATATATTATTATAATTGATAGATGAATGTATTTATTTTATTAGTTTTATTACTTTATTTTATTACTATATTCGAAATGTTTAATTCAATAGTTACATTTAATAATATTTGAGAAATATTTAATGGCAAATATATAATAATTCGATAATATCCTTTTAATTTATAAAAATACATTTTTTTGAAATTAATGTTATAGGCGGCTAATATTTTTTTATAATTTTCGTATTAAAATATTATTTTTCAATTATTATTTTAAGATATATTTTAAAAGGGCGTGCCATAATTTTTATCTCATAATCTAGAAAATATTTGTAGAATTTGTAGAAAATCTATTTCATAGATATTTCTATGAATCGACAAATTTTCTTTGCACCGATACTTTATCGGTGAATTTCGTTATACCATTGAAAACTTGAACTTCGCCCATTACCCATGTCGGCCAATGACTCAAAAATAATCAGTGCCAGCAACAGTTTGAATTCGCATAACTCTCGTTGCAGGTCATGATGAGCGGATCGAAGGGCAAGTGTCAGTGCCATACAATACAACAACAAGCGCAGCAGCTTCTGCAGCAGAAGCATGACCCGGGTGCTCAGGGCATAGGTCGCATTGATGAAGAAATAACAGCGACAAGTCATCACCGACAGCAACCTCCAGCGCTGCCGCCGAGACCCCCTCCAAGACCTTCCAGTAGACGCTATGAATTGCCCCCTGATACTTCGGACGATCAACGTGAGTTTAGTTATTTTCGTATATCAGTCATTCATTATACATTCTTTAATGCACTATAATAATTAATAGATACAAATACTTTAATGAAAAGTTCAGGAAAACATAATACATAATAATAATAAATATCGTATGCACAGTTATTTATGGAATCTGTAAATGGTTAGTAGAAAGTCATGACTAATATTTCCACGTAATGTTATGATGAAGTTTTGATATTGTTGACGTTGCGGTATTTTATTCAAAACAATAAATGAAAAAGGTACTAGTATATCGATATTTGAATTTATCGATGTTTCTTTAAAATTGACTTCGAGCCAAATTACTAATACTTTTGCATTAGTAATGCTCATGAGTAATCCTTACAATCACGTATTTGAATTAAGTTCAGACAAACAGTTTTAGCAGTGTTAACAGTTTAATAAAGAGCTTTATTAGAAAATTAATTTTTATTTAACTTATAAATTTTCTTTATTATATTCAGTACATATTAGGATGAATATATTGTGCTTGATAAAAATGAATTAAATTTGTCCGCTTATTATTTGTTCTTAAAGTTATAGAAGAACTTATACTTACTATTATATATTGAGAAAATAGTTTTATTTCTAGAATTCAGTTCTTTGCCATTTCATGAGAATAAGTTATACAAATTTCAACTGGCTAACAATTATAAGATTAAAATTCATTATTAATTAAAAATAATTTATTTAAAAAATTTTTTTTGAAAAATTATTAAGATGAAGAGTTACTATTAAAAAATTTTAATTTATTTATACGCTATTAAAACAATTTAAAATATTTAATAAATTTTGTGCTGTTTATGAATATTAATAGAAATATACAATGTGTATTTCTAAATATATCCTTTAAAATTTGGAGATGTATCTCACATAATTACAATAATTTATAACTTAACAATAATACAATATAATAATAATAACATAAAAGTAATTTGAGAAAGATCATAAATCAATGAAATTTCACTGGAGCTATTATCTCATTAGAATGACCCATTGATCGAAAAAATCCAATTAGAAGTCAGTCTTAGCTTAATCTGGATTAATGACTCTAATAATTGCTTTTTAAAATTGTTTTATTCCTTAGAATCCAGTTATTTATAATACAATATAAACTATAAATAGAACTTACAAGTATATTATATTCATTAAATATATTTATATATTTGTAAGATAAATTTTAATTACAATATAAATCTTTAAATAATAGCAATAATTTTTGTTGCATTTATCATAGTTTTTTTAAATGATAAATACTTTTATTATAAACTTTTGCATCTCGTTTGTATAATATTCATCTCAATTTCATCTCTCTAATATTCCTCTCAATTTTTATAACATTCATATGCAACTTGTAAAATTTAGCGAGCATAATATATTTAACAGTGAAAAGGGAAATAAATTGGAACTTATGAAACATTTAAAAGAAAATATATAAACAGAAGAATAAGTCGGAATGCAACGCACTTTCGATATAATTTCTACTAAATTTTTGTCCCGTCGCGTACGCAGCACTATTTGCGCGATTAAAATATCTGCGCATGGAGATTCGAATGTCAAAAGGCCAGTTAATCGTCAGCTCCTATTGTCAGTTTCATTGTATCATTCAGGGTACAGCGGAAGCTAGCGAGCGCTTCCGTCTCTCCCTCTATCACGCAAAGAGTTTCGCGCCTGCTCCATAGAAGCGCGCATTTATTGACCTGCGCCCCAGCCATCGTGGCAAAGGCTGCATTGCTAGTTTAAGACTCACGAGCAGAGTGACCGAAGAGCCCAGAAGGTCTGAAGAAACGTTATATTCATGGATGTCGAGGCATGAGCTCTAAGGGCGAGATCATGCTTTGGCTGAGTCGTCAACAGTTCTAATAGATACTAATTAAATAGTGAAGTATCTGAGTGAGAATCTCAAAAGCAACGTCGAAGACTAACGTGCAACGGAGCAAGTATATGTAGCGATGCAGTGATTTGTCTCTAATCCTTTGGAGGACGTCGAGCGTTGGCACATTTATAACAAGACTCTCCATAGCACCGAATATCCAATGATTTCAAGAGCGTTCAATATTGACTTGGCGAAGTGGAATTAGTTGAAAAGTGATAGTTTGAAGTGAGCTATTAGTAGTAAAGCGCGTTAAAATATATAAGAAATTTCTCGAATAATTAATCATTTAGAAGTGAGACTTTGCAATAGAATTGATTGTACATTTCGATTACACGAAATAACATAGTTTGTTGAAATTACTCTAAATATGTGAATGTGCTGAATTTTACATTGACAGCCTAGAACAATTTGTCAATCATCTAATCTTGTCGTTCTGAACTACTGAATACTTAACAAATTTTACTATTACAGTTTTTCGGTAGATAAATCTATTTTTGATAATTGCAATTACTAAAAGACAAATATGTTTATAATACATTGTTTCTTATAACATTGAATTGTGCTCTATCTACTCGAGATATATGCCTAAAATAAATCCTATCACATTACCAACGCATCTTCACGAATACGCAAGTAGTTTCTTCGGTATTGCAGCGAGCCTATTATCGCATTTGTCTAATCAATTGAGTATCATTAAAGCTCCCTCCAAATATCGTACGAAACAAAATATTTATCTGGATTACGAATTACCTTGATACCCAATAAGCTATATCAGTTGTACGAAAGGGAATCATAAGCTAGTCCTCCGAGGCCGCACTTACGCATGTGAAGGAGTCGTATCGATTAGCCGTAAAAAGACGTAGTAGTCGAAACCGGCATTCTTACTTTCGAGAGACGCGGGCAGATGGATCGTGGATTTCCCATCCTACATATAGTGCGCTGCCGCTTTGGCAATTCATATGGACCAAATGAGGGTCCACCAGTAGTGGAGCCAGTCGCGGCCCCCTACGACGCCTTTGCCATGGCGCCGCATCTCCAGGCGCAGCCGTACGCGCACTTCGCGAGCCAGCACCACGTGGCGGCCGGCCACTCCGGTTTCCTACAACACAACAGGTCCGCTGCAAGCTGTCCGCATCCCTGCGGTACGTTATTTGTTGTGCAGCGGAAGGATTATTATACGTGGGCTGTCCACGTATAATAATTAAGAATAAGTTCGCCAATAAAAAATACAAGTCTGAGAATTTAAGAATGAGAATATCCGTTTTACAGAGGATGGATTTCTTGGAAAGTAAAATTTATATTTTCAAAAGACAAGAGCAACGGATATTATTGGATTTTATTCATACGATAGCTGTTTCGTTTGATTGTAATTTTACTGAGAGGGAATTCGCCGCGATGCAAATTTACCGATTGGAAAAAAGTGTTTTTTTCTTTAGCTGAAAGCATTAGAGGGTTTATATTTTTGTAAAAATTGCGCCAGATATGTTTGGAGGCACATTATATTGTTGCAAACTTTTAATAGATCCTTATAATTATTCTATTTAGATATTAGAGACTAAAGGAAGGAGAAATGGCTCACTTTGCAACTTTTCCTAATTAGTTTAAGATATTACATAATTTCTATATATTCTTAGTTATTTTAAACAATTTTTTTTTCATAGAAATAATGGTCTTTATTTATCTATATTCAAGTATTTATTTTTTAGCATTAATTATTTTCATTCAATTGTGTTAATGTAACATAATGTATTGTTATAATCGTGTTTATCAGGCAATTATATACGTTTGTAATATAATTTTTCTCACCTTTGAAATTTCATAATAGTTTTTAAATGCATACATATAATAAAAATATATGAAACGTAAATCAACATAAAATATCGAAAGAAATTTATTTGAGAAAAATATATAAATTTTAATAATACGTTGATAATATTTTTAAGTTGTTTAATTTCCCTCGGTGTAATTCGATAAACTAAAACAATGAATTAAATATATAATCATGATATAATAATACTTAAAGTATTTATTTGGATAACAATGAATAATAATATCAAGAACCAAATTTAATTTTCACATAAAATAGGAATTTCATTTATTACTTTGATTTTATTAATTCAACTGTTTGTGCATTTGTCAAATATCAAGCTAAAATTACTTGTACAAATGCTCAAATATACGCCTTCGTAGCTCTACAATTTCTGTTGGAGCGTACACAAATTAATTTATAAAAAAATATCGCAATTTACTTCAACTGCAAAGGAGAGTTTCCCACACTTGCTGGTTAAAGCCACCTGCCACCTTCCCACGCAAATCTTCGTGTATATTCGTTCTCGGGCTTTTCCTTCCACAGGTATGGGATAGAAAACGGCGGAGGGTAAACGAGAGACGGACGAATGGTCTACAGATTTTTCTATCTTTCCCGAAAATCATTCAATGAATAGAACCCGCGACCTTTGTCTGCGTATACCTGGTCGAGCGCCGGGTTGAAAGGAGGAAAAGACAGAAGAAAGTTCGGTATCGTCCTTTTTCTTCGTCCATGTGTAATGTTGCTGACTCTTGTTATTCTTTGAGTTCAGTCATCCTCACAATGGAAGTGAGACTTGGAGCGCATGCATGAGGAATCTGGAATTCTTTTAGGTCGTTAGAGGAGGAGCAAAGGAAACAGAGGAAAAAATAACCCGCAGTTTCGATACAAAACTACGGGTGGGAACAATGGAAAACCGTACGTTCGCGCTTTATTTCGTTCTGGAACTATGCCATAGTCTCCGTAGGGGCATTTGCTTCAATTTCCTTTACGCTTTTGTCGTCCTATATCGGATCCGGCGTTTTATATTCACCCAGATGCTGCGTATACGCATGCATAGGCAGGCATTTCTCTGTATTTCAAAAGTAGTGATGGTTTTAATTTTTGTGTAATATCGAGTCGAGTTACGTATGCCTACACACGCTGAAAGTGCTCGTAGCTTTTTTTAATATTTTGACAGATTTTTCTGTAAGCCAGTATAATTCACTGTTAAAATTACCTAATGCATATAATTAAAAAGAATATTTCATTTTAAACATAAATTACTTTCTATTTTGTATTTAGAAAATTCTTTTTATATATCATACAATATAAGTGGTTTTATTTTTATTTTTGGTTTATATTTTATATACAGTAAAATATTAATCATCGATTGCTGAAACATTTTTTTTAAATTTAATATGCTGCATTAGTAATTCTCATTATTGTTTTAGTAGCTACATTTTTTTTTGTTTAGGTACAGTTTTTTTTTTTTTTTTTTTTGTAAATATATACTTTGAAAATCAATACATGAATTTTTAAATCAAAAGATAAATTTGAGTGACTAAATCCACTCTTTAATCATTCTTAAATTTCTTGCTAATACACATGTGCGCACACGCATACACGGACGTATGCACACACACACACATTAACATGTGTATTGTAAATTGGCATTTTAAGAAATTTTGAGAATCTAAATTTAGGTATTGAGAATTCGAAAAAAATTTATATAAGGCCAGAATAAAATTTACTAAGATTTTAATGAGTATCAATGAATTTATGTATAAGAAACTCATACATAGCCTTTTGACTATCATTGTCCTTCCAAATATGGCAACGATTTCCAAAATAAGTATATAACAATTCTAACTATTTATGTAAAGATATGATATTACTATAAATAACTATAATTTTATCTCTATTTAAATAATTGTCCATTACAGGTGCTCTTGTTTTGAATTCGCTAATTAAAAATAGTTAAATTCTATAAATGAAGTGTACTCATCTCTGTGACGGCGGACAAAAAGTAAAATTTTCCATGTTTATTTTCAGGGCACGTCGGTATCGAAAGAGGCGGTGGTTGCTGTAAAAAGTACGTCGTGCTCTGTTGCTTATGTGGTGGGCTGAGTGCCGCTGTTGGTAGCCTCTTCCTGGCCGTCCACGCCGTTCTATCGGCGCATACCGCCAGCTTAGCTCTTTTCGAAACTGTGCCCTCTTATATTCCTGGCACGATGGTAAGCTGCTTGCTCTTTCATATCTTTTATTAGGAATTTGGGACTGAACTTTATTAGGTATTTTGTACAATAAGAGGAATGTTATATCTATAAGCGCTTTTAACATTAAAATAAGCGCTCTTCTATTGTGTTTTTATGTTTACTACTTTCTAAAATGATATTTATTATAATTAATGAATAAGAAAAACTTTTATATTCAATATAGAGATATTTTTATAAATAAGATATTGAAGACTAATTGCTAATGAAAAGCCGCTAGAAGTTAATGGCTTACGTGTACATATTTAGTTACTTTTTTATTTATCAAGGTATTGCTTTTTCATATTTCATTGATTGCATACATTCCACTGATATTTTCATTTTTTTGCAATATCTTCGAATCTACATTCTTTTTGTAAATTACAATATTTACATAATTTGTATCTAAATCTAACAAGTATAAAGTAATTTCGAATCAATAGATTATTCTGATAAATCACTAAGTATTTAAAGGTAATGATTATACCTAATATATTTTTAATTGTTTTTCAATTTCAGCTTATATTCATGGGTCTATTTACGATGCTTCTAGCAAGAAGAAAGCATCGCTACGGTTTTCTGGTTAGTATTGTAATTTATTATTTTTGTATTTTCCTCGACTCCTAGTGCATGTCACTTTCTTCGTTCTCGCTCACTCCTGGTATTTCTTTTTTTAGAGAAAACTCTTACCCTTTTTCTCCTATGTTTTCTCATGATCTTCATAGTTTTACAGAATTTCTTCCGTAGTAAAGCTTCTCTTGTGCTTCCAAATATAAATATGCACAATATCATTTAACATTCAATTATTTCTGTAGATGAAGGTTTGTGGTTCTGTGAGCGTTGTCTGCGCACTCGTCTGTGTTCTCGTAACCGTCACGACAACTGTCGTGCACATGTCAAGGCTGCAGAGTCTGCGAGAGTGCGTCTATACAGAACGTGCTAAGTAAGGAGACTGTTTTATGGTTTATATAATTTCGTATAAAAATTTTCTGTTTATATTATATTTGTCTGTTTGGATTATATTTAAGTATAAATACATTGAATTTCAAATGGAATTAAAATTATTATGTACTTGTACTGCGTGTAATAAGCTTTTACCCAATTCAGTCTGAAATACTTCCGTTCAAAGTCAAAATATTATTCTTTTTTTTGAAAATTTAAATATCTTAGGTATTATCTTTGTCACATTCTATTTATAAAGCTGCTTATGAAGTTTCTGAAAAATGCCGTTAAGTGTCTCTTATTTCAGTTAAGTTTACATGACGACCATTTGGTCTACGGATATGTTATACTAAAAAATTTGGAGTCTGGAGTTGCTTTGAGACTGTTTCTATTTTTAAAAATGCTTTAAAAGATATCAATAAGAATAATTTATCATCTTAGTAAATATTATTTAATTTTATATTTTGTAAATACTGTATTTTGATTATTATCGTATTTTGGTATTTCAGTTTATGCTTAAAGTGCATTTAATATCAATATACTGATTTAAGTATTGAGAGCTTGTTATTTCGCTTTATTATGCTTATTTCAAAGCATTATTATCATTTTTTTTCCCAAAGCACTATAATTTTATCAGCCTTTGTTATAAGGAAGCAAGTATAACAAATGTAATAAAATTTTGGTTCTCTATTTTTGCCCTCATTGTTATTAATGTCAAATGATACAATGTGAAATGTGAAAATTATGGAAAAAGTTGTTTCACTTCAGTAATAGCCTAATTTGCCCCAATAGGTCATGCACATGTTACGGAGCGCCTCAGTCACGTGCCTCTGACCCTGGAGTATTATTCGAAGGGACCCCAGACTGTGAAGCTGTCCACGGGGCGCTTTATGCTTGCTTGCGAGCCTTATTTGGCGTCTCCGTTGCTGGCATACTTGCCTGCATTTTCTCCTGTATGCTTGTATATCAGCTACTCAGTCATGAGAAGAAGAAGATGTACTGGGAACAGTTAGAACTGAGATGTCGCTCACTTTATAATCAAGGCGCCGGGGCAGCTTTAGTAAATGCTAGGCCTACGGGTACTTGCGGATGTTGCAACGATTGCGGTGGTATTGGGCCCTGGTGGGCTCAGTCACCGGGAAATTTGTACACGCCCAATCCAGATCTCGTTCCATCGAGGTAAGTAGTAAAGGTAGTAGAAAGATAAAACTTGTTTGCAAGTAAAAAATCATAGATTTGAATATACATGCTATATTTAGAGGAAAAGAAAAAATGTTTTTTTAATTTATTAATTTATCTTTTCGACAAATTTTTAATTCAAAATATTTTTACAATGCCATAAGTAAAACGGTTAATTTTATTATTTCTAGAAAAGATAATGTTATGTAATCTTAAAAGCACATTAAGAAAAAATTTTATTTAACATTTGATGGAATTTATTTTTATATATGACGATAGTAAAATAAATGCTACAATATCAGATGTAGTGATAATATAAAGAAATTTCATATCCCTTATATTTTCCTTAAAATTTCAACAAAAAAAAAAAAAAAAAAACAGAAAAAATTAAATATCTATTGTCGTTATAAGGATCATCAACAATAATAACAATTTTAGTTATTTTTAATCGTATGAAAGTCTCGTTTACATCGAATGCTTTATATTCTTACAACTGTAAAACGACTTTAGTACAGAAAATCTTTGGAAAGTGTCGACAAACTAACTGCAGCAAAAGTTTGTCTGGAACTACCTTGAGACACTCAATTATACTATAAGAAATAGAATCAATAAGTGTGAAAAGAACAGAGTCCCCATCCCTTCCTTCATTCACCCAGCTGTGTAAAGATAACTCGAGATCCAAGTGACAAAACAGAAGCTCCGACTTTTCGTAGGCGTTGGCGATTGCCATGGTTGCGCAGCAGGGGCCCGGCCCCTAGTGCTGATGCCAGCTATGGTTTCCACAGCCAAGCAAGTGCTGGAAATCTCGGAAATATCAGGGCCCATCGCCAATCGGAGGGCCTGATGGACCCTGGTGGCATCGTGCCCTATAGTATACTGAGACCACAGTCGGCTGGCGCGTACTCCATTCTTCAAGCTACAGGACACGATGACCCGTATACCCAAAACAGCGGTGCCAGTCCATACAGCGTGCTAGAGGCAGCTGTGCCACTTTGGGGTCCACCACCCCCATACAGCGACCCCAATAGTCCAGTTAGAAGGCCGATGCTAGCTTTCCCATCTACTGACTCCAGGACAAGGCTTACTAAAAGGATTGACAACTATCCCGTGAGAGAGGGTTAGTCCGGTGATTATTTTTAAATTGCACTGTATTGCTTTTGAGGGTCAAGCTTGAAAAGTGATTTCTTGAAAAGTTTAAATTACAAGCCAATTTATAATATTTGTCGCTTTCGGTTTCACTATTAATGCTTGATAACCTATGGTAAAAGAACATATACAGTATAAGGTAATGCAATAAACAAGACAAATAATGAACACTAAAATCTATTTCAACTTTATTTTTAAATCAATTTTTTAAACGCAGTAAAATCGTAGTAGTTTTTTGTTATTAATATAAGTATAATTGTTGTGAAATAAAAGCAAAATACTCATAAAATTCTCATAAAATAATGTTCATTATTTATAGTAGAATTCAGAGGATCGCCAGATATAAAACGCCTAAACAGTAATTATGAAAATGCAGATCAAGTTTCGAATGATACGGATACAGAAACTGGTGGAAATAGTGACGGAAGAGTTGTACGGAGTAACAAGCGAAAGAAGCTATTAAAGGGAGTAGAAAATGCAGCTTTCCAGCAGCAAGAAGCTAATGCGATACCTAAACAGTCGGAAAGTGAACTTTACTTTGGTGATGTTTCATCTTGCTGTGGTCCAGAAAGTAGTCTCTACGACGTTGCCACCGAGAAAGATGGTGGGTTAAAATTTAAAAGATATCGGTCTTAAAAGGAATAATGTTAAACTAGAAACTATAAATTATTTACACATAGTTCATTGACGCATAATCTAATAAATTTTGCTAAATTTATGACTGCAAGCATCTATACGAAACAGTAATTTTGATATAATTAATTTTTCTATAAAAAGAAAAATATATATATTTTAAAGAAATATTATTCATATATATATGTATAAGAAAAAATTAATTATAGTAGAAAACTAAACAGAATGACATACTACATTAATCTATGCAATGTGCATTAATTTTAACATAATATATTTTGTGCAGATCATTATATATAGATATTTTGTATGAAAATAAATTTTATTATTTAATTAAATTAAATTAAATAAACTGATTTTTGATCTTACGGGGAAAATGTTTTTAAAATAAAGCAATTTTTTTTCTTTTTGTTAATATGTATTACATTTTAATTTTTTATTTATTAACTATAATCAAAGTAATGTTGTAATGTAATAAAGTAGTTTCGTTAATATAATTCATTAAGTGTCATAAATTTCAGGTAAAATCCAGAACAATCAACCGGAAGTTGGCACAAGTAACTACCTGTCCCAGTACCCTAAGCGACTATCTAGTAAACGAGCACGTCATAAACAACAGCAAGTCTCAACGCTGCAGGGTGATACAGAGATGGTGGATTTGCCCTCAAACTCAAGTTGCTCCTCCAATGGAGATGAAGCCGTCAATAATCGCAGTGTTTCGTATCCGATGCATGAACCAGACATACAGTACGAATTAATCAAACAGCGACACTATGATTATGAACCTCAGAATGTTTCTGTTGTGTCTGTGTATTCGGAAAAACAGCTGCAGCAGTCAGAGGAAGCAGCAAAGAGTAAAGATGATTCGGATGATGGGGCATACCGAACTAACGAGGAATCTGAGCAGACACTCGATAAAAATAGGGAACTTGAGAATTATATATCTAATTTTGAAGAAGATGTTAGACCGGTTAATGTTTAACTGACAAGCTGTTGCTATCATGATAGCATTTTAATTTCTGTTCCAAGGGAACATATTTAATAAAAGATTTGCTCTTCATGTAAGGAATTTGTAAAACAGTCACAAAATAATTGCTTCTCGAAATATGTGATAAATTTTAAAAATATAATGAAAGTAAGCATATTATAGATAGAGAAGATTGTAAAAATCATTAAAAATATTAAAAACCTTAGAATGACAGTCCAGTAGTTGAAAAAATGTAATGACATTTATTATGGCATTCAAAATGGAAACCATTTTTTTTGAAAAACTATCTGCAGTAATAAAATCTAAAAATACTAACTTTTCTTATAAAATGTTTATATTTTTTCATAAAAAAATTCATCATCTTTTTATGGACGTAATATTTAAATTAAAGGTAAAAATGAATAAAATGTTTACAAGAAAATAAATAATTTTTTTCGATAGATTGAATTTAAATTATATTCAAGTACAATGAAAATTTTGTATACTGTGTATTTAGAATTTAATTAATTTTAAAATTAATTTTTGAAAGGTTACTAAATTTTCTGTAATAAAAATTGCGACCTTTTTAGAATAAATAAATATATATATATATATATATATATATATATATATATATATATATATATATATATTTCATTA